>JAGKTI010004613.1:19899-49504 GCA_018397915.1 Birgus latro | reverse complement strand
GTGAGGTGAGGTGAGGTGAGGTGAGGTGAGGTGAGGTGAGGTGAGGTCAGGTGAGGTGAGGTGAGGTGAGGTGAGGTGAGGTGAGGTAAGGTAAGGTAATAAGAACACCACTACCACCAATAATAATAGTAATAATAATAATAATAATACAATAACAATAACAATAATGATGTGCACACTGCTCTTACCAGGTGGGTGCACTGCTGACTGGCCGGTGTACTCTTTGTGGGCCTGGGGTGGCTGGGTGAAGGAGTGAGTGTGCGTGTGAGAGTGTGTGCGGGCAGGGTCTCTGGTGTGGGCGGCGGGTGGCGGGAGGTTGTCGTGGTGGGCGGGAGGCGGCTGCAGCAGAGAGTCCCGCACATGGGCAGCAGGGGGGGCCAGGTGCTCTCTGTGGGGTGGGGCGACATGGAAAGGAAGGGAACACCACCCAATATGTCAGACTAGTTTACTGTGCAATGGGTGAATTAAAATTGCATATGCTAGTTTTAAAATGTATTCTAAGCTGTAGACAATCCTCGAAAATGGTAGCAGCAAAAGTACAGTAAAACCTCTATATAACGGACTTCAGTACACCGGAATTCGCTTTTATCGGACTCAAGGAGCTACCGGACTAAACTCCTATATTATCGGAAAAAGTCCGATATAGCCAGAATCAGTCCGGACTGCCTGACAACTTCAGCTATGTTCACCACAATAAGACAAGTAAAAGACATGTTTTTCAGTGCACAATACAGTATCATTATACCATTTGATTAATGTAGTGAAGGTAAAACACAGTACAATACTGCAATGGTTGTGAAAACTACCGATAAAATCCGGACTAATGTCTGATATATCGGAAAAAGTCTGGATTAGCAGGGGTAAGTCCGGATGTCACTTTTATCAGAAAATCGCATATTTCGGACTGGCCTGAGCCCCAATTAGTCCGTTATAGTGAGGTCTTACTGTAGTAGCTTTAATATAATGGAAGGGGACACCACCCAATATGTCCGACTAGTTTACTGAGCAATGTGTGAATCAAAGATATATCATACTCCTCTAGTTTTAACAAATGTATTCTAAACTAAATTTAATCATGAGATACCAAAAGTAGTAGTAATAGTTGTGATGTAAAAAGGAGGAACACCACCCAATATGTCAGACTAGTTTACTGTGAGATGGGTGTACTATGACTCTACCTAACCCTTCTAGTTCAATCATCATCATCATCTTCATCCTGACCTTTCCCAAACTAAGGCAGGGTGAGGAGTAGCAATGTCCGGACAGCCGAAGTCTGCCCAATTCAATGGGCCACGCTTTCATTCACTCATCATTCAAGCCCTCAGAATCCTTACTCCATCTATTACGCCAAAAACTTTCACCACATTCTGCAGCTTCACACAAACATATCCGATAAAGTCAACCCGAATGGTGTTACATTAAAAAGGGTTGCCAAATCCCCGATCATGAGCTTCATCTCACAACATTCATCCAGCCAGCTCAATCTCTTGTCAGTCTCCTAGCCTCACTGACTTCCATACCTCTCTTTCTCATACACTCATTCACCATATCCCTCCACCATCTCCTTGGCCTACCTCACCTCTTCCCTCCTTCAGATTCCCTCAGATATACCTTTTCACCACTCTGTTGTTATCCATTCTCTCCACATGACCATACCACCTCAGTACACTACCTTCGATTCTGGTGTCCACAGACTTCTTCACTCCGCATCATTCACGAACCACATTATTTCGTATCCTATCCACTCTGTACTCCACATACATTCCTCAGCAGCCCCATCTCCACTGCTCTCACTCTTGACTTTCATGCCACACCATAGTCTCACATTCATATGTTAAAGTTGGCACTAACACTCCTTCAAGTAAGAACTGCGCAGCTGCAATACTCAAGCCCATCTCTTATCAAGGTTTCATAGCATCAGCTACTTTCCTTCCTTGTGTCACTCTACTTTCCACTTCTTTTGCATATTTTCCTCTCTTTTCTATAACTATACCCAAGAACTGGAACTGTCACCAATTCCAGTCTCTCTCCATTCACTGTAACATCACACTGGGAGTCACCTTCTCTCTCTATAGCTATCACTTTACTCTTTTCTACATTTACTCTAAAGGCATGACGTTCACAGATATCAACAAAACTCTGCACTAGTCTACCAAGTTCTTGTCCAATATTTTCAAGTAGCACTGCACCAACAACATACAATAAATCTGAGATATTCCATCCATCATCATTCACTACCAACGCCACCCCTCTCTCCATTACTCGTGTTTTTACTTCTATCGTCACCCATCTATCTATCTACTGCCAGACACCTTAGTCCTATAAATTTGAGATATTCCATCCATCATCATTCACTACCAACGCCACCCCTCTCTCCATTACTCGTGTTTTTACTTCTATCGTCACCCATCTATCTATCTACTGCCAGACACCTTAGTCCTATAAGGGGTGGCCACAAACAAATCACCTCCATGTCACCTTGTCCCCCATCATTTCACTGCCCTGCTCCCAACTCACACCCACCTCTCTCATATACCACCTCTCCACTCCATCCCATCCTTGGCCTCCCACTCCCTCTCCCCCCCCTCCACCTCACTCACAAACTCTCCTCCTCAGTCTCTCACTCTCCATTCTTTCCACATGGCCAAACCACCTCAGTGTGTTTCTCCTAATGCTTCCTATCACATCCACATCCACACCACAATGCTCCTTCATATCCTCATTTGTCAGTCTGTCTCTCCATGTGACTCCATGTGCTCCTCTCAAATAACTCATTTCCACTGCTCTCACTCTTGACCTGTGGCCCTCCAACAAGGTCCAAGCTTCACTTCCATACGTTACGGCTGGTATCACAATATTGTTGTGCAGCATCTTTCTCACATCCATAATCACTTCCCGTTTCTTATCACTGCTTTCAAAGAACCAGCAACCTTTCTTCCTTGTTGTACCCTTTCAAGCACTTCACCCTCCAACTTCCATCTGTACTCAGCACACTACCCAAGTCCTGTACTTAAATGCACTCACATCTTCCATTTCCTCCTCATCCAACCTCACTGTACATTCACTAACTTCACTTCTCTCAAAGACCACAACTTTACTCTTCCCTACATTCACCTTTACATTCAATTTCTTACACACTCTCCCAAACTCATCCACCAAGCCTTGCAGCTCCCCTTCATCTTCACTTAACAACACAGAGTCATCTGTAAACAACAGTACAGGGAGTTTCCAAACACTGCCCTCTCTCATTTGGGCCGCTCCAACATCCACTGCCCTACCTTATATCTCATTTATAACCCCATCCATATACAGACTGAACAACCATGAAGACACGGCATCCCCGTTTCAACCCAAACTTCAAACAGAAAAATTCACTCAGTTCACTGTCAACATGCAGTGCAGCCTTAGCACCCTCATACATACTCTTCACGGCATTCAACAACTTCCCGTTTACTCCATATATAATCATGGAACACTTTCCACAATCCTTGTCTATCCACCCAGACAAATGCTTTCTTCAAGTCCATGAAGGCCTCATACATCACCCCATCCATATATACAGGGTGTCCCATGAGTTACAGCAGATATATGCAAAGGTAAAAGAATATGTCAGTCTGAGTAGAAAATATTCTATGCACATATGCATTTTTTGGATTACTTTAGGTGTGAGGTGGATTTTAATAATTACGAAAAGTAATGGTCAGAGATTGTGGAGTCGAAGCAGGAGGGGTAGGGAGGAAGGGAGGCTGGGTGTGCGGTTGCTGCTCGGTGAAATTTGTTATGCTTTTTATGGAACATTACAGTACTTCCAAACAGGAAATCACGCTATCAACAGACATTATGTAATTCGTCATTAAGGAATTTACAAGAGAACAGTATGGTTGTAACTGCCAAGAAAAATAAAATGCAATGTGGCAACATTTATTTGCTCTCAGCTGAGTGTCAGTACACTCTGTCCCGCCAAGACTGGTAAGCATGGTCAAATTAAGAGAATCACTCATGATTTATTTTGTATTATTTGAGAGCCCCAAACTGTAGACACTGCCTTTCACTTTCAGTAATGTGGAGCATGCAGATATGATGTTCATTTATGGATTCTGCAATGGAAGTGCCAATGCTGTTGTACAGGAATACAGAAGATACCCAAACAGAAAATGCCCCAATGCTTGAGTCTTCTACTGAGTTTTCAACACCTTCATGATAAAGGATCTTTCCCCAGAATAGGTGCAACAGCTGAATGGAGAGGAAAACATGAAAAGGTAATGCAGATTCTTGATACAGTGCAACACAGTCCAGACATTAGCACATGAAGAATTTCCTTCTGATTCGGAGTTTCTCAGATGAAAGCATGGAGTGCTGAGAGGTGAAGGTCTTCATCCATATCACTTCCACAAGGCTCATCTTCAGCATGGTGATTTTGTGAGGCGAGTACAAGTTTGCAAATGGTTACAGGAAAATTCTCAGCTGTGAAAAAATATTATAATCACAGATGAGATGAAGCCACATTTATCCATGCTGGGCTGCACAACACCCTCAATGAGCATTGGTGGTCAAAGGAGAATCCAAAAAAAAGGTTGAAAGAAATTTCCAACACATTTTCCATTAATGTCTGGTGCGGCATTACAGTAAGACCTCACTATAACGGACTAATTGGGGCCCAAGCCAGTCCGAAATATGCGAAATTCCGATAAAAGCGACATCCGGACTTACCCCTGCTTATCCAGACTTTTTCCGATTTACTGTATCAGATATTAGTCCGGACTGCATCAGTGGTTTTCACCACCATTGCAATATTTTACTGTGTTATACCTTCACTACATTAAACAAATGGTATAATAATACTGTACTGTGCACTGAAAAACATGTCTTTTACTTATCTTATTGTGGTGAACATAGCTGAAGTGGTCAGGCAGTCCGGACTGCTTTCTGGCTTTATCGGACTTTCTCCGATATATAGGAGTTTAGTCCGGTAGCTCCTCGAGTCCGATAAAAGCGAATTCCGGTCTACTGAAGTCCGTTATATCGAGGTTTTGCTGTATTGGTGACCAAACGACTGGCCCACACATCTTCGAAGATCGCCTTAACGGGGATGTTTATGCAAAATTTTTGATAGATCAACTTCCCTCACTCCTGGATGATGTTCCTCTGGCCACACTACACCGACCAGTTTTCAACATGACGGGGCATCACCACACTATAGTAAGCAAGTAAGGCAGCACCTTGACCAGGCATTTCCTGAACGGTGGATAGGCCGTTGAGGACCACACCAGTGGCCTGCCAGATCACCGGACCTAACACCGCTGAATTTTTATCGCTGGAGACACATGAAATCACTAATGTTAAAAAAGAAAATTAACAAGGAAGAACTTCTGCAAAGAATAATGGAAGCTTCACAGCACATCAAGAACAGACCAGAAGTTTTGAGAGAAAGTACACATTCCATGCTGCAATGAACATGACTATGTATTGAAGCTAATGGAGGACACTTCGAACATTTGATGTGATCATCATAACAATTGTTAAAGGTTAGTCATGGTGGAAAATGACTAGACTTTCCGGGACAGAGTGTACCGACACTCAGCTGAGTGCAAATAAATGTTGCCACATTACATTTTATTTTCCTTGCCAATTACAGCAATACTGTCCTCTGGTAATCCTTAATGGCGAATTACATTATGTCTATTGATGGTATGATTTCCCATTTGGAGATACTGTAATGTTCCATAACTAGCATAAAAAATTAGTCACCGAACTGCAACCGCGCACCCAGCCTCCCTTCCTCTCCCGCCTCGACTCCACCATCTCTGACCATTACTTCGCGTAATTATTAAAAGTCAATGCGTATGTGTATAGAATATTTTCTACTCAGACTGACATATTCTTTCACCTCTGCATATATCTGCTGTAACTTGTGGGGCACCCTGTATACTGAACAACCATGGGGACATCACACAAACTTGTCGCATGCCCACACTGATCATAAACCATTCACTTAGATGCCCACTTACCCTTACATATGCCTCACTACCAACCATAAAAACTCATGACAGCAACTGGCAGCTTACCATCTACACCGTACATGTGCAAAACCTTCCACAATCTTTCTCTGTCTACTTTGTTGTATGCTTTTTCCAGACCCATAAATGCCATGAATACCTTATAGTCCTTCTCACAATCCTTCTCCACTATCTGTCTCACTGCAAATATTTAATCCACAAATCCTCTGCCACTCCTAAAGCCACCCTGTTCATCACCTGCTATGACTTCTGATATCTCTCTTACTTGATTTGTGACAAGGTGCTTAAGGAACGAGTGATGAGGAGGAGGACATATGTACCCAGGAGGAAAATATGGAAGCTGGGAAACCAATCAGTGAGGGATGCCTTTTATAGTGAGATAAGGAGAGTGGTGGCTGAACAGGAAGCCATAGATAGGGGCGTTAATGAACAGTATAGAGCCCTTAGGAACAATCTCTTGAGAGTTACCGATGAAATATGCGGTTGGACAAGAGGCCCACCAAGACATAAAGTAACTTGGTGGTGGGATGAGGGTGTAGAAGCTGCAGTTAAGGAGAAAAGAAGGCTTTTCCGGGAATGGAAAAAGGGTGGTAACAGGGAGGAGTGCTTGGCTGCCAAGCACAGGGCTAGAAGAGAGGTATACAAGGCGAAGTTTGAGTCACAGAGACTTACTTGATAATCTAAATCATGGAGAAAGGAAAAATATGATTTTTAGGGCGGCAAATCAGGTGAAGAGGGATAATCGGGACATTGTAGGTGAGCAGTGTGTGAAGAATGATGATGGAAGGGTAGTGGTGAACAGTGAGGATATTAAAGATGCATGGAGAGAGCATTATAGCCAGTTGTTGAATGAAAAGTCTGATTGGGATAAAGAAGGTTTGGAGCCAGCTGATCCAGTGTTTGGCCCTTGGCCTTTGACGCTGCTACTGTGAGTGAGGCAATAGGCAGGATGTGGGTGGGGAAGGCGGCAGGTGTGTCTGGGTTGACTGCCGAAATGACGAAGGCCTCAGGAGATACTGGGGTAAGGTTAGTCACTGACCTGATAAATATGATTATATATGAGTGTGTTGTCCCAGATGATTGGCTGTAAGAGTGCAATTGTAAATGTGTACAAAGGGAAGGGTGATGCCCTGGAAAGGGAAAATTACAGAGGTATAAAGCTCTTAGATCACATAATGAAAGTAATGGAGGGAGTTCTAGAAGGTATAATTAGAGAAAGAGTGAATATCGATGAAATGCAGTTTGGATTTATGCCAGGCAGGTGGACCACTGATGCCATATTCATTGTTCGACAGCTTCAGGAAAAATATATTGGCAAGAAAATGGAATTGTATTTTGTATTTGTTGATTTGGAAAAGGCCTTTGACAGAGTCCATAGAGAGGTGGTGAAGTGGGCAATGAGAAAGCTAGGGATGGAAGAATGGCTGGTTAGGGTGGTTATGGCCATGTACGTGGGTGCTCGCACACAGGTAAGACTGAATGGAGTTTTGAGTGATGAGTTTTCCATGAATATTGGTGTGCATCAGGGGTCAGTTTTGAGTCCCTTGTTGTTTATCATGGTGCTTGAAGCCCTCTCACGTGACTTCAGAGATGGACTCCCATGGGAGATGCTGTATGCTGATGATTTGGTGTTGATTGCAGAGAATGAAAGAGAGGTGGAGGAAAGACGTAAGAAGTGGAGAGATGGTATGGGGTACAAGGCCTTAAGGGTAAATGCAGATAAAACAAAAATGATGATATCTAGGGTTGGTGGCGGTACAATCAGAGGAGAGGGAGAGTGGCCATGTGCAGTTTGTCACAAGGGTGTGGGAAGTAATTCCATCTTGTGCAGTGTTTGTGATAAATGGGTGCACAAGGGATGCAGTTGTATTAGAAGTAGGCTGCGAGATAATACTGATTTAATGTGTGCGGCGTGTCGGGAAAGCAGATGGAGATTGTTAGGCGTGAAAGGATTGAAGTTGCTTGTGAGTCTCTTGAGTGTGTGGAAGAGTTTTGTTATTTGGGAGACATGTTATGTGCTGGAGTTGGGGCTGGAGCTAGCTCAGTTGCTAGGGTGAGAAGTGGTTGGAAGAAGTTCAGGGAGCTGTTGCCTCTCCTGACATTGAGAGGACTCTCCTTACGTGCTAAGGGGTCTTTGTATGCAGCATGTTTAGGAGTGTGATGCTGTATGGTAGTGAGACCTGGGAAGTAAAGAAAGAGGATATTCGCAGGTTTAAACGTACAGAAATGAAAATGATTAGGTGGATGTGCAGTGCGTCCCTGCGTGCAAGGCCTGGGGGGGCTGGGTTTACAATGGAAGAGTTGAGAGGTAGGATGGGACTGGAGTGTATTGGTGTTGTGATGAGGAGAGGTAGGCTGAGGTGGTTTGGACATGTGGAGAGGATGGGGGATGATAATTGGGTACAGAGGGTGAGAAGTGTTAATACTGGGGGAGGGGTTGGGAGGGGCAGACCGAGAAAGACGTGGGACGAGGTCATTAAGTGTGACTTACGGGTTAAGGGACTGAACGGGGAGGCTGCCAGGGATCGACCAGCATGGAAAGCCGCCATTAGGTGACCAAGGCCGACGCATGCAAGCATGTTGGAGCCTTCAAAAACAAAACAAAACGAAACGATAACTTTCCTACTACACTCAATAAACTTATGCCATGATGTTTCTTGCACTCACTTCAGTTCAATTATAACTATCCTAATTTCAATACAATCATGCTGGAGAATGGAAAGGATCACCACCTAATTTACATCAGACAAGTCTGCTGTGCAATGGGTGAATCAATTACAGAGATCATTACGGATACGTTTATGGAAAGTGGTGAAAGTTTTTTGGTGCATCAGATAAAAGCCAGGATTCCAGGGGCTTGAACGATGAGTGAATAGAAGCGTGGCCCATTGGATTAGGCAAACTTGGGCTGTCTGGACATTGCTACTCCTCACCCTGCCCTAGGGTGGGAAAGGAGGTCTGGATGATGATGATGATGATGATGATTACGGGCTCTTAGGAGTCTTTCGAAAGGCAGGATGGCTTAGAATGCACATTAAAGTACAAATTCTAACATCCAAAATGCTTGGGTCCAATGGCTTTATGAAAAATGGAAAATCTGGAAATGTGGAATGACAGACTGACTATGAGAGTGCATGTGAGTGAGATGTAGGGCAGGAGGGGGAGGGAGAGTCCAAGAATGAGATAGTGGGATGGGATGGAAAGGTACATAAGAGAGAGGGGGTGTGAGTTGAAAAGCAGGCAGCCAGATGGCTGAGGACAGGGTGACATGGACGCAATTCATTTGTGGTCACCCTTAACCCGCTGAGTTCCACCGACGTACGATGCACGTCGCTACTTTTTTCCGCGGACAGACCCACCGACGTGCATTGTACGTCACTCAATTGCAAGGCCCATTGTGTGCACATTTTTCAACATTCGTGGGTGATTTTTGGTAAGCAAATGTGGGAGACCTTCCTCTACCTGCTGTCAAGTGGGGATACTGCCTGGCCCCATCTAACCCCCCCTCCCCCCCATCCTGGGCAATTCACCTGTTAGCAGTAACCTGGCCAGTAAAGATATGTTGACCCATGATCTCTCCAATGACGAAATTCACGATGAAAGTGATTCCTGAGGTGAAGGACAAAGAAACAAAGAAGCTAGAGGTAGAAACAAACAAAGAAGCTAGAGGTAGAAACAAACAAAGAAGCTAGAGGTAGAAACAAACAGAAGTGATGAGGTGGTAATGTTGTAAAGGAAGGTGCCAAATACTGGGGTTTTGAGTGAGGGAACAATGCTTTTACTGCCTATATTATTGTGTGAAAACCAATATAGACTTGTACTACACATAAATTCATAACAAATAAATAAATAAAAAAGTAATTTAAAGTGGCATGAATTAGTTAACCCCCTTCCATAGTTTGTTTTCTTTAGCTGGGTACCCTGAAAAAGAAGGAAAACGTAAGGTTGAATGACACCTGTATCAACATTTTTAAGCTCAGAAGCGCGATTTCTTTACGAATTTCCGATGTTTCTCACCAAAAGCGGAGGTTTGAGCCAAAAAACAAAAAGTCGAAAATCGGTCGGGATCTGGGGGTAGGCTTGGTAAAAAACCGGTCGGAACTGGGCGGGTTAATGGAAATATGACATCTGACACTGACCCATGGCGTCTGGGTGTCACGTATACCTGACGGCCCGCGGACATCTGGGTGGCAGGTATACATGATCTTGTGTTTCATGCCATTGTTTGAATATTCTGTTGGTTATTTCCACCACACACAGGCACTGGCAACCCTCCTGCACACATCCAAGTCACACTTCAGTTACCTGCATACCTCTGTACTCTGTAATGGACAGACCTACACAAAAAGTTTTCCCTGTGTCTGGATCCTCAGCTGGGCACCAGCAGCTGCCAACATCATCAATGAAGTCCAAAGGCCGGAAAAGGTCTAATAGTCTCAGAAAAGGTCTAATAGTCTTTCTAAAATATCGAGATTGTTTGGGCGCTGTCCCTCCGTTCTGCGGCACAGCCAAATTTTGTACTGGGCAAATTATTGGATTAGAGACAAAGTGCAAGGGACAATCCTTGCTCCCACCACACCACCTCTCTCTCTTTCTCTCTCCCTGCATATAAAATCTACATTTTAAATAGATTTATTTCTATAAAAAGTCTGACTGTTACTTCGCTCATGTTGGTGGCTTCTGCTGCTCAGACAATGGCTTTTGGGGGATCAATTATAGGTCCTCTGCTTCCCTTCTCTTCTAAGAAATACTTAGTTACACTGTAAATAAGTCCATTTTATCGACTATGGAGCAGACGAGGGCGAGTAGCAGGGGTAGGAGCTTCCATCTTGGGTGGTGGCCACAGAGGAAGTGACCTGTGGACTGGCACAGCCAGTCTGATCGTGTCATCTGCCCCACCCTCGCTGACTCACCTACAAGCATGACAGCGTCAGAAAGCAATGTTGCCAAGTGTTGTAAGTCATTGCTATTATTAAAAAAAAATGAATAAATAGACATTTATAACACTTTATAGCCATAACAGAGAATTAAATTTGTCATCATCATCATCATCCAGACCTCCTTTCCCACCCTAGGGCAGGTGAGGAGTAGCAACGTTCAGACAGCCCAAATTTGCCCAATCCAATGGGCCACGCTTCCATTCACTCATCATTCAAGCCCCCAGAATCCTGGCTCTATCAGATACGCCAAAAACATTCACCGCGTTCTGTAGCTTCACATAAACGTATCCGACAAAGTCAATCTGGACGCTGCCATGTTAAGAAGGGGATACCAAATCCCTGATCATGCACTTCTCCTCGCAACATTCATCCAGCCCGCTCAATCTCTTGTCAGTTCCCTAGCCTCACCGACTTCCAAAACTCTCTTCCTCACACACTCATCCACCATATCTCTCTACCTTCTCCTCGGCCTACCTCGACTCCTCCCTCCTTCAAATTCGCTCAGATATACAGCAAAACCTCGATATAACGGACTTCAGTTGACCGGAATTCGCTTTTATCGGACTCGAGGAGCTACCGGACTAAACCCCTATATATCGGAAAAAGTCCGACATAGCCAGAATCAGTCAGGACTGCCTGACAACTTCAGCTATGTTCACCACAATAAGACAAGTAAAAGACATGTTTTTCAGTGCATAGTACAGTATTATTATACCATTTGATTAATGTAGTGAAGGTATAACACAGTATAATACTGCAATGGTGGTGAATACTACCGATGCAATCCGGACTAATGTCTGATATATCAGAAAAAGTCCGGAATAGCAGGGGTAAGTCCGGATGTCGCTTTTATCGGAAAATCGCATATTTCGGGCTGGCCTGAGCCCCAATTAGTCCGTTATAGTGAGGTCTTACTGTACCCTTTTCACCACTCCATTGTTTTCCATTCTCTCCACATGACCATACCATCTAAGTGCACTCCCTTCGATTCTGGTGTCCACTGACTTCCTCACTCCACACCTTTCACGAATCACATTATTTCGTATCCTATCCACCCTCTGTACTTCACATACATTTCTCAGCAGACCCATTTCCACTGCTCTTACTCTTGACTTTTCATTATCATGCCACACCATAGTCTCACATCCAGATGTTAAAGTTGGCACTAACACTCCTTCATGTGAGCCTCATGCAGCTGCAACACTCAAGCCTCTGTTTCTTATTAAGTCCTCCACAGCAGCAGCTACTTTTCTTCCTTGTCACTCAACTTTCAACTTCTTTTGCCATTTTCCTCTCTTTTCTATCACTGTACCCAGGTATTTGAACTCTCTTACCAATTCCAGTCTCTCCCCATTCACTGTAACACTGCACTGGAAGTCACCTTCTCTCTCAATAACCATCACTTTGCTCTTTTCTGCATTTACTTTCGAGGCACGACGCTCACAGACATCAGCAAAACTCTGCACTAGTCTACCAAGTTCTTTTCCGGTATTTGCAAGCAGTACTGCATCATCAGCATACAACAAATCTGAGATATTCCATCCATCATCATTCATTACCAACGCCATCCCTCTCTCCATTACTAGTGCTTTTACTTTTCTCATCACTCCTTACATACATATATATATTAAACAACCATGAGGACATCACACAACCTTCCCGCATGCCCACACTGATCACTTAGCCATTAACCCTTAAACATGCTTCACTACCATCGTAAAAACTCTTGACGTAACTTAGCAGCTTACCATCTACACCGTACATGCGCAAAACTTTCCACAATCCTCCTCTGTCCACTTTGTCATATGCTTTTTCCAGATCCATGAATGCCATAAACACCTTATGGTCCTTCTCACAAGCCTTCTCTGCTATCTGTCTCCCTGCAAATATTTGATCCACATATCCTCTGCCACTCATAAAGCCACCTTGTTTATCACTCACTAGGACTTCTGATATCTCTCTTACTTTCTCTCTAATAATTCTTCCATATACCTTCCCTACCAATAACATTATGCCACGATAATTCTTGCACTCACTCCGCTCTCACAGCCTTTCTCCACTCTGCTGGCACAGTTTCACTCATCCATGCCTTCTTACATATCTCCAACAAGCACTTCATTCCACTCTCTCCACTACACTGCCTGCATACACCTCATTGACCCCAGCTGCTTTCCCATTTTTCAACCCGCTTCACAGCACTCTTCACCTGTGCAAGTGTCACGTCTCCTGGAACTGCATTCCTTCTCTGCACACCCCCAAAACCAATCATGTTTACAGCCGCTCTGCTCTCTCTATTCCCATTCATCAGGCTTTCAAAGTATTCTTTCCATCTGGTCCTTACTTCATCCCTTTGGGTTAATAATCTACCACCTACATCCATCACACCATCACATTTCTTTCCGCATTCACTTCCACATTTCCGCACCTCTTTCCAGAATAACTTCCTATTTTCAGTGTAATTTGCATTCATTTTTCTTCCTAGATCATCATTTACCTCCTCCTTTTTCCTCTTTACTAGTCTCTTTACGTGCTTCTTGCTCTAAGTACATTCAGTTCTTATTTCAAATGAACCCGTCCTGTAATCACTTTAGCCACTTCTTCCTCATTTCCTCCACCGCTCTCTTAACCTCATCATCCCACCATGACGTACCTTTCTTGTTTGTTGTTACTCTTGCCACATATATATACAGTAAACAAATTTCATTTAGTAGCAGTAAACAGCTGACATGAGACAGAGAGGTGTGTGTTGGTACAGGTTTGGCAAGAGGTGGCAGGGGAGAATTCCCGTGGGGGACAATGCCCAAACGATCTTGATATTTTACAAAGACTATAGTGATAGTACGACAGGGGGAGAACTCAAGGTGACATTATTGCCAATTGTGAGTGGAGAAAATGACTCTTCCTCTGAGGAAAGCAACCACCACGATGAGTGTCGAAATTTATGCGTCAGATGAGGAGGGTGGATCACGTGAGTCCTCCACTGTGTGCAGATCATTTCCTCTTGTACGTTCATCTGCACTGTGTGCAGATCATTTCCTCTTGTATGTTCATCTGCTATTTCCGATGATTGGAATGGTTCAGAGGGTACTGACAATCCTGGAGAGGGGAATATTGGCATGGATGAGGAGATGGAAGAGGCGATAGGGAGTGGAGAAAGGGAGGAGGTGGAGGGAGGAGGAAGCGCGGAAGGGCAAGCCTCACACAGCGTTCTGTATATTTATGTGAATAATGGAATATGTGAATGATGATGATAGAAGCAGAGGAGGAAGCACGGAAGGGCAAGCTTCACACCAGCATTCTGTATATTTATGTGAATAATGGAATATGTGAATGATGATGATAGAAGCAGAAAGTTTGTTTCATGATGAAATCAGTGCCTTATTTTTTATTGTAAGTTTTTGTGTGTACATACTTGTTATGATGAAAAGTAAAAATCACAGGAAAAAAATTCTGCTATGGTGGAAAATATAGTATATTATGAATGGTACATGGATAACTATTTTGTTCACAATATTATTACTTAGGCTCTATGTAGCAGTAGTAGTAGCAGTAGTAATATCTGTAGTTGTTGTAGTAATACCCAGACTTCTAGTGGCACAGCGGTGCTAGAATCGAGCAACAATGCACGGCAAACATACATCTCCATGTGTGTGTGTGTGTAAGGTGCTGGTGGAGGCTTGGTGGAGCAGTGGTGAGGTAAGAAGATGCTTGGGGCTGTAGGTGGGCTGAGCCAGCCTGCCTCAAGGTCACTGCTATAGTAACAGCACACAACCTATCTCACGCCACACTTTTGAAAAACCTACACGGAAATGGTGTTAGTGGTGGACTGTGATTTCTGGAAGTGTTATTATGGTGGAGGGCTGGTACAGGCCTTAGTTGTGTCACTGCATCTCAGCCACGCATATGGACACGGGCAAAAAACTAACAGAAGTTGCCCTCTTTCCCCACTCACTCACTCACTCTGACTATACGCACTTCACAGACAATCTGAGGCAATCAGCTTGAAGTCAAAGGATTGATGAGTATTATGACACTTAGTTTTTATTTCTGGTTAAGTATTTGCTGAGATATTAGGGTATAAAAAAATGTGATTTTCTCTGAAATGCCCAGCTGGGAGAAGGGTCGGATGCGATATATGCCAGACGCGATGGGTTAATAAATTCTAATATCTGAGAAAATCATGTAATAAACAGCCTACACTACTAATACCAGTAAAATACAATGATGCTGATAGTACCATTAACAGTAAATACTGTAATGTACAGCACTCTGTATCAATAGTTTATCATCTGCTTTTATTCATGTCCACAATAATGATCTATCTTCACATAAGCACTGGCTGGGTGATAAGAACAACACCCATCAACTGCATTAAAAAAATATTTTGTAAAGTGGAGGTTTCAGACACTGAGTTTTGGGATTTGAGAGTTTCTACTACATGTGGCAAGTGAACTGCAAAGGAAAACCTCAATGGCAGTGAGTGGGACAATATTTCAGTGTTACAGGGTACAGAGGGTGAGAAGTGTTAATAATATTGGGGGAGGGGTTGGGAGGGGTAGACCGAGAAAGACATGGGATGAGGTCATTAAATGTGACTTAAGGGTTAAGGGACTGAATAGGGAGGCTGCCAGAGATCGAGCAGCGTGGAGAGCCGCCATTAGGTGACCAAGGCCGACACATGCAAGCATGTTGGAGCCTTCAAAAACAAAACGAAACAGGCTGTAAAAAGTTTCACCATGGTCAGAGGTACTTGAAGAGGTATTACTAGAGACCTGGTTTAGAGGCTGACCAAGGAAGATATGTAAGAGCTGGTGGTGTGTGCTGACCTTAGATCTAGAGCTACTACTACAGTTGGCACAGAGATATTTTTACAGCTATTGTATATGACTGGGATGCAAGCTGGAGAGAAGGTAGCGTGATAGCAGAGGACAAGGCGACATAGTGGTGGTTCACTATGTGGCCACCCCTTATGGGATTAAGGTGTCTGGCAATTGATGACTAGGTAGGCAGACAGACAGAGAGTGGGGTGTGAGCTGGAAAGAGGGCAGTCAGACAACAGAAGAGAGGACAATATGAAGAAGATTTGTTTTGTGACCAACCCTTATGGGATTAAGGTGTCTGGCAACAGACAGATAAACAGGTAAGACAGCCAGATAAAGATAGTTACTAACCTGTTGTTGTAGTTCTGTTCCCTAGACTGCTGTGTGGAGTAGTCTCGTGCTTCGGGTTTAGCAATGTGCAACACACACTCACTCTGAGCCTTGGCCAGCAGACGCTTCTTCTGACTCTGAGAAGCACCCACCGACGAGTAACTGTGGGACAGACTGAAGCACAAAGTTGCATCACTATATGAGTATTTTTATTCGAAGCCGGTATAAAACTGCCATCGCTCCATCATGATTACTAAGCTCCAAGAAGAACAACACTAGAACATGATGCTACTCTTGAAGATGTGCAATGGAAAGGGTGCAGAGATGTATTCTTCCAATGACCTATGTGATATAAGCTGCTACTGGACAAAAATTTGGGCCAAGTTAAGGTAAGAGGACGTTACTTCACATTATTCATAACACACCTTGTGCACCACTTCCATAACACTGACAATCCTTCAACATAACCTCAAATTAGTGTTACTGCCCTTCATTCACTATCAGTGAGTGAGTATGAGATAGACTGAAGCACAAAATGACATTGTAAATACCAGTGGTGGGCAGCACAAACGAAAAAGGACCTTGCGCAAGTGCAAAGCGCAATCCACAGTTCACTACCTTGTGCAAGCGCAAGTGCACAATCTGACTAATATTTAGCTTGCACAATGTCGCAAAGCGCAAGTGCAAACCATTTGCACATGTTCATGGGAATTACTGTAAAATATTGAGATATTTAAATAACAGCATACTTACTTTTATTTACTATTATTCTATCTATTGCCAGACGCCTTAATCCCGTAAGGGGTGGCCACTGGCCACAAACAACAAATCGCCTCCATGTCACCCTGTCCCCCGCCATTTCACTGCCCTGCTCCCAGCTCATCCCCCCCTCTCTCATATACATCTCCACTCCATCCCTCCATCTCATCCTTGGCCTCCCCCACCCTCTCAGTCACATACACTCTCCTCGTTAGTCTATCACTCTCCATCCTCTCCATATGGCCAAACCATCTTAATGTGTTTCTCCTACCACTTCCTATCACATCCACATCCACACCACAACGATCCTTCACTTCATTTGTCAGTCTGTCTCGACATGCTCCTCACAAATAACTCATTTATTTCCACTCTCTCGGTCATTTGAATTTCTCACACTGCATCTGGCTGCCAAGACTGGGCAGTACAGCTGGTACTCCTGGTACTGGGGGCATCAATTACTGACAAATTAAATTGAAATTATTTACTGTGAAATAAAACGATTCACTTCACACACACACTAAGTGACCACGGCAATAGGACTGGAGGAAGGCGTTATTAACTCGTGGAAGTTCATACGAGGAGTTAGCGGAGCGGAGAGGGATAGGGAAACAAAGGCTGTGATGTTGCCAGTTTTTCGTTTATCTGCATTTTCTCAAGACGTCTTTTTTTATAATTTAATAAAGGTAGGAAAGAGGTTGTGTAGACCAGATATTCATTCTTAGATCCTTAATGGAAAAGTTTCTAGAAAAGGGCAAGAAGTTGCATGCAGCCTTCATGGATCTGGAGAAAGCATATGACAGGGTGGATAGACAAGGCTTGTGGAAGGTATTAAGAATATATGGAGTGGATGGGAAGTTGTTGAAGGCAGTGAAGAGTATGTATGAGGGTGCTAAGGCTGAAGTGCGTGTGGATGGCAAACTGAGTGAATCTTTCCATTTGAAGGTTGGATTGAAACAAGGATGTGTCATGTCTCCATGGTTGTTCAATCTGTACATGGATGGGGTTATAAAAAAGATACAAGGTCGGGCAGTGGATGTTGGAGCAGCCCTAGTGAGAGAGGGCAGTGTTTGGAAACTATTCTACTGTTGTTTGCAGATGATACCATGTTGTTGAGTGAAGACGAAGGGGAACTGCAAGGCTTGGTAGATGAGTTTGGGAGAGTGTGTAAGAAACGGAATCTAAAGGTGAATGTAGGGAAGAGTAAAGTGATCGTCTTCGAGAGAAGTGAAGCCAGTGAATGTACAGTGAGATTGGATGGGAAGGATATGGAGAATGTGAGTGAATTTAAGTACTTGGGCAGTGTGATGAGTAAGGATGGAAGTCTGGAGGGTGAAGTGCTCAAAAGGATGCAGCAGGGAAGGAAGGTTGCTGGTTCGTTGAAAGCAGTGATAAGAAACAGGGAGGTGAGCATGGAAGTGAAGAAGTTGTTACTTGACAGTATTGTGATACCAACTCTAACATATGGAAGTGAAGCTTGGACCCTGTTGGAAGGACAGAAGTCAAGAGTGAGAGCAGTGGAAATGAGTTATTTGAGAGGAGCATGTGGAGTCACATGGAGAGACACGTTAAGGTGGTTTGGGCATGTGGAGAGGATGGAGAGTGAAAGACTGACGAGGAGAGTGTATGTGAGTGAGGTGGAGAGGGTGAGAGGGAGGGGGAGGCCGAGGATGAGATGGAGGGATGGAGTGGAGAGGTATATGAGAGAGGGGGGTGTGAGTTGGGAGTGTGGTAGTGAAATGGCAGGGGACAGAGTGACATGGAGGCGATTTGTTTGTGGCCACCCCATGCGAGACTGAGGCGTCTGGCAATAGATAGATAGATAGAACAGCATATGCAATTCTTTACAAAAATCATTAAAACATATTATTTAAATCAAATATCCTAATAAATTATTAGGCTGTGCCTGTGGATATTTGATTTAAATAATATGTTTTAATTATTTTTGTTAGGAATTGCATATGCTACTCTTAATAAATAATGTATTTTTAATTTATTACATTTTATTAACAATAATAATGCTGAAGCATTTTAAGAAATACTACCAACCTCCCGCCTCACCCCAACAATCCAGCCCTCGCAACCTGCCTGAGCCTCCCCCATCCCTTGCCCAGCCATGCGGGCAGCTCCCATAGACACGTGTGCAACGCAGGTGCACAAGCGCAACTAAATTTCCACTTGCGCACCTGCCTGTTCATGTGCAAATGCACAATACTGTGCATGGCCTCATGCGGTGCGCAATGCACAAACGATATTCACCGGAGTGCAAGGGTGCACAAGTCCTTGCGCACTTGCCCAGCACTGGTAAATACTAAGAATGTGAGTAAATGAGATGGAGGGGGTGAAGAGGAGGGAGCAACTGAGGATGAGATGGAAGGATGGGGTGGAGAGGGGTATGGGAGAGGGTGTGAGTTGAAGAGAGAGCTGTCTAATGGTGAAGGACAGGTGGCATGGAGATAGTGTTTGAGGCCACTCTCTTTGGGATTAAGGCATCTGGCTGAATATCAAAAGATCACTTTACTTAGCTTTAAAAAGAAAAAATTACTACAGATGAAATATTAACTCTAATTGTTAAAATACGAGTGTAATACAGTATACGCTAAATATGATGACGATGATGACGATGACAGACAGGAATGACCCACCTGGCGTATTTGTCATCATTTGATGTTTGAGGTTGCTGGTGAGAGCTGGCCACAATTTTGTTCTGGTTGTTGTTTACGCAAGTTGAGCAGTGGCGGTCTTTGCAGCATTTGCCTGGAAAGTAATTGCAACATCATAAATTAACTGCAACATTGTAAACTAACTACAACACTTTAACTGCAGTACTGTAAACTAACTGTAGTATTGAAACTATAACTAACTGCAATATTGTCAAGTACCTGTCATATTGTAAACTTACTACAGTATCATAAATGCAATACTGTACACTAACTGCAGCTCATACTGTACTGTATCATTTATAAAGGCTCAAACATGCTTGCATGCATTGACCTTGGTCACCTAATGGCAGCTCTCCAAGCTGCTCAATCTCCAACAGCCTCCCTATTCAGTCTCTTAACCCTGAAGTCACAATGTATGACAACATGCCAGGTCTTTTTTGGTCTGTCTCTTGCAACCCTACCTTAACATTCAAATTTCTCATCTTCTGCATCCACATGTTGTCTCCCATCCTCTCAACATTCCCAAACCATCTCAATCTACCCCTCCTCTTCATAACACCAATATATTCCTGCCCCATTCTTCCTCTCAACTCTTACTCACAATCCTAGCCCCCTCCAAACCTAGCATTCAAGGATGCACTACACATCCATCCAATCACTGTCATTTGTGTATGTTTAAGCCTACAAATAATCTCTTCCTTTGCTGTCCAGGTCTCACTTCTAAACAGCATTACACTCCTAACACATGCCACATACAATGATCCCTTACCATGGAGAAAGAACCCTCACAATGTTAGGAAAGGAAAAAGCACTCTGAACTCGTCTCTCCTGACGTTGAGAGGGCAATATTGTAAACTAACTGCAACATCAAAAAATAACTGCCATATTGTAAATCAACAGCAATATTGTTTAGAATGTATCACATAAAAGTTTTAATTTCTCTGACACCGGGTTCAAATATCACGTGCTAGAGAGAAACACCTTCATGAGGTGGCTCTGCACCACTTATCTCCAAACTCGTCGTCACTGTTGGGGAGGTTTTACGCCGTATTCCCTATTTTCGATATGGGCTAAGGCGTTGCTGATGGTAATAACTGACACGGCTCCTGAGCTGATGGCGTGTCTTGAATGGTGATGGTCTGCTGGTTATACCACTTGACTGCACTATTACACCATCAGTATTATAACTACCACCTACCTCCAGCCATCATCATCAATGCTGTTGCTGAAAGTACGGCTGGTGATGACTGGCTGCCTACACAACATGCCAACTGAATCGTTCTAACCACTACACCAACATTACTATCCTCACTGTTGCTGAGAGTACGGCTGGTGATGGTTTGTTGCTTACACATGATGCCAACTTAATCATTCTAACCACTACAACAACATTATTATCCTCAATATATGTCTCCTACCTCCAGCCTCATCATCACTGTCGCTGATGGTTATAACTGACACTGCTGGTGATGGAGTGTCTCGGATGGTGATAGTCTGCTGTTTGCCAGCCATGCTGCTGCTGCTGTAACTGCTGCTTGAGTGTTGCTGACTGCTGCTGTGGTTCTGCTGTACTGCCTGCCCACCATGACCCACTGTATACACAGACAACAGACTCTCAGTTAACACACGATCATTGTCAATATCATTTAACAAGGCCCCAATCAACATAAAACTCATAGCACAAAAATATCAGTTATAAACATGGGCTACAATGAGTGTCCCATGAGATTTCTGAGAAACTTCAGGGTGATTCTGTGGACACCTTTATATTAAAAAAAAAAAGGGGGGGGGGGGCTATTCAACATGGATCTAATTTATCAGCCATTACAGAGCTACAATAACTGATAACCTTATAGGAAAGAATTGTCTCCCTCTATAACGGCTAAGAACTGGACCCATAATGAAAGCACTCGACTGAAAATAGCCCTAGAATAACCTAAAAGTTTTTTTTTTTATCTCAAAAGACACCCTGCACTAATTAAAAAATGCCTGTGTGATCAGACACCCTGCACTAATTAAAAAATGCCTGTGTGATCGTGTAAAGTAGTCCAGTTCAGTGTAAAAATGTAATAGACTGTTAAGGTATTGACCTGTATGGGTTGGGTGGGCGGCGCTGGGGTGGGCAGGATGGGCGGAGGAGTGGCCGGGGTGAGAGACACTGTGGAGGGCCGAGGAGTGGGTGGCCGAGTGGTGGGCCGAGTGATGGGTTGGGTGGTGGCCGTGGCCCGAGTGGTGACCAGAATGGTGGTGACTCCCGCTGTTGTGTACAGCAGACCCGTTACTATTATTAAAACCACTGTAACACACTAACCTACATAGCATCAGCTACTAGGGAACAGGTGCAATGAAGCATCCTGTGACACCTAGAATGGTGCCCTAATAAATAACAAAGCAAGGCATTAAAAGATACACACACATACACACACACACACACCATTGAATGAGGAATGCCTCCATAATTTTGATCTACATCTGGTGTTAAAGAGGGACACCTTGAAGTGGTGACATTGATATACATGAGTGGTGGAACTTCACAGTTAAAAAACATTCCCCAGCTCCCTCTCTATCTCCCAATCGAAGATGGTTGGCTGCAGGAGAAAGGAAGCTTCAGCCTGCAGTCTGCTGGGTTCACGTTCATATGAACCTGTGGCTACAACTATTACTACCACCATTACTTTATCACCAAAACCTTTATTGCCTCACATGCAGTGTAAACACCTGGAGCTAGGTTACTAGTCCCAACATATGAGGTGGGACTGATATTTTGTAACCAATAAATTCCAGCCATCCCTCAGATGTAAATCCTCATGAGTCACATGGCTTGAGTGCCTTGTCCACTGCATTACAGGCATCATACCTGTACAAAATCAACTTCCACATTTCTGAAAGGTGACCCAGCCCTAATTTGTGGTTTCTTGTTCAGGCTTTACAATACTCTGTTTAACTTTAACTTTGCCACCATTCTTGTACTTTGCAGCTTATTTCTCATAATTTAATGGTAGAAGACAATACAACAACTCTAATGTACATCCTTTCCATAACAATTCTCTGTGACTAACTTTGGGTCTTTCCATTAACCTACTGATACAACTCTGCATTCAAGATGATATGGCAATTTTTAGGCCAAGTAAAAGTACAAAGAGTATAATTACTGGGGCACTAATCACCTGGGATTCATTATTAGTATGGAGCACAATTATGGTATGAATATCAGGTATTTTCAGCTTGTTAATCTGTAAAGAACACAATGCTATCTACTGACGTTTTTGCTTATACTGTATCAGTACAGTATAAACAAGGTGGTCTGTAAATACTGCTCCACTAGACTTACCAGGGAGTACCTTAAGTAATGCAGGGATGGCTCAGCCTCCTGGGGTTGATATGGGTGTGGCAGTGCGAGTAGGAAATGTATAAATGATGCAGGGTATATATTTTTTTTTTTACATGTCCAACCCCCGGCAAAGGCTTCATTGCCTATTCCCAAGTCCTCCTTGGGGCCCAGTAGTCCTCCTACACCTCCACATGTCACTATTTCATCACTAACACCCACCATCCAGATTGAATACATGCTAGGGCTATCTCATACAGGACTGGTGTACTGGAAATAGTGGGAGTACTTTTACGACATGTCGGCGGGTCATCTGGTAGATCAGAAAAGTCTGCTTTTGTGAAATTCAAATCCTTAAACTGTTCCCTGCACCAGCCGGGATTCGAACCTGGGTCCGTTAGAACTGCAGACTGCCTCTCTGCCGATTCTGCCACTGCCTGACTGAGCCATCCCCACAACACGAGAAATCATCCAGTGGAGTGAAAGAGAGGCATTATGTATGGACAACCCCTTCCTATAAAATAATGTGCAGATTGATGGCAATAACCGGCAACCTCCCAACAGATAAAACATGGCCTGACCAGGGAGTGTTTGTTTGCCAATGCAGTCTGGGCAACATGCTTGGTTTACCATACTGAGATTAAAATACAGTACTCCCCCACTTAACGAATGGGTTAGGTTCCTGGAAAACTGTTCGTTATGTGAATTTTCGTTGCAAGAGCCCATTATAACAAGGGTTCAGTGGGGTTTGGTTCCAGACTTCCGATTCCCCCCCCCCAACTAGTATTCACCTTTCCTTGCTCATTATGAATAAATGTTTGTGTATCTTATGACTCCATAACCCATATTCTACAACTATTGTACATACAGTACATCCACATTCTACAAATGCATATGGCATGGAAGTGGAGAATAAAATATTTACGGCGTGCAAATGGAGAATAAATATTTGCATACAGCCACAATTAAACTTTTTTACTTGCCTTAAGTTTACATTACCAGTGCAGTACTGCAGTGAACACGCAAACATTACATTAGAAACCAATAAATTCCACAGGCTTAGGTGAGTCAGCCACAGGCGAGCTTGGGAGGGCTAGAGCTGTTTTGTTTTTAATACAAGACGGCAGACTGAATACAAGTACAAGCATTGTGTCGCTAGAGGCGCTACCAAGTCACTATACGCAACTGGCTTCTCTGATAGACAGTATGGCTGATCGTCGTCAGGGGGGGAGGGAGGGCAGTAAAATTATCATTTCAACCCCTAACAGAATTACATGTTTTTGCTCTGTGGTAGGTGGGGGCGCTCACCATCCACTCACTCGATATAGTGCTGCCCTCGGATGACTGCCCTTTCCTCTCCTCCATCCTTCTTTCCTTCCATCGTCTTCCTACTTTCCTTCATTCTTTCCTCATCCTTCTGCCTATGAGTGACTACACTCCCTCTTCTTTCTTTTTTTCCTTCATTCTCTCCTCTTCCTTCTGCCTGTGGGTGACTCTACAGTGAGTGACAAGCCAAATGGTTTCCTGTACACCAGGAAACCATTTACTACGCTGGGTGGTAACCTGATAACCAAATTTTGGCTCCTGGTGGTTTAGTGGGTAATTATGGCATTCCAATTAGATTAAGCCAGTGAAGGTTTATATCCAAGGGGTGGTTGGGGTTTATTGATCACTCAGGGATGAGTGAGGGTGGTCACTCTCATCTTAAATGTCAGGACCAACTTGCTTAGCCCCAGGCTCCTACGCTTCTCATGAGGCAATGTAAAATTGGATGATGGATGATGAATGAATGATGATCCATTTTTTCAGTGTTTTAGAAAATTCTGACACTATTCTTCTATGGCATTTTTGTCACAAATTATTATTTAATTCTTCAAGATAACCTGACCTAACCTAACCTTCAGGAGTAAAATAAAAATAATTTGTGATAAAAAAGTCATAGAAGAAAAGTGTCTTAGAATTTACTAAAATACTCAAAAAATGGATCAAAAACTCGTAATTCTGTTAGGGGTTGAAACGATAATAGAAACAAAAATTCGTAAAACCGAGTCTAAGCATTCGTTGTGCAAATGATGGGTAGTAAAACAATTTTTGTTAAACCGAATTTTCGTTGTGTGAGTGTTCATTGCTTGAAAGTTGCCTGTACAGTACTGTATGTACGAGAGAGGAAAGTGGAAAGTGTGAGTTGAAAGGAGGGCAGCCTAATGGTGCAGGACAAGGTAACATGGATGTACAGTAATTCATTTGTGGCCGTCCCTTTTGGGATTAAGACATGTGACTATCAAAGGACAGCTACATAGATGGATGTAGGCAATACCTCACAATGTACTCAGACTCACTCTCACCCCTTTTCTGTTTGGCCTTATTAGCTGCCTGTGGTTTTCTCTGCTAAAATGAACAATGATTATTGCCTTCCAGTATACATGAAATGTGTGTCAGGTGAATGCCTGCCATGACGTATGCTTGTGTGTGATATCTTACTTAGGATAAGCATTGTAAGTGTCATGGGTTATCTATGGCATGGTGCTGATAATGGCCCAGTGAGATGATACCAAACGTAGTGCTTGTGTGTGTTAACTTACGACTGATTTGGTACGTGTTAACTCATTGTGATTGACACAGTATATGTGTTAACATACCTGTCACTGTTATGGTAAATGCCATAGTTTATAATGAATGGTACAAAGTGTGATAACTTATGACTGGTGTGGTATCTATAATAACTTACTTGTGATTGGTATGATAGGTGTTATGTGTTATCTGTGGTGCAGCACTGGTATTAGCCCAGTGAGATGACGTTGCACCAGGTGGGGTCCCTTCCTTCACCCTCTTCTTGACTGGTGACAACTGCTGACTGAGGTCCTTCTTGTCATGAGCTGGGGGCTGGGTGGGCCGGGCACTGACGTGAAGGGTGTGGCCAGGGTGGGCAGTGGAGTGGCCCATCAGGGATGCCTTGCTAGACCGCTTGCTGCCTGCCCACGTGCCAGATGGATATGCCTCATACAGATCCGGGTGAAGGTCCACAGGGAACATGGTGGGAGGTGCATCACTCTGTACACAAAGTAGTGTTTTAAAGTACATTCATTGCACGGAAAACTTAACTTTACAACATTATCAATATCTAAATGTCTAATTTTCTACCTAAGAATGTCATTAGGTAAGGTCCAGGAAAAAGAAAAAAAATTATAATAATAATGATAGGAGAAACTAACCAAAAGTCTGCCAAGTTAATTGGGCCACACTCATTCATTCACCATTCAAGATCCCAGAATCCTGGCTCCACCTCAGAGAAACACCTTCCACACATACTTTCATAATTATCTATCAGAGAAAGTCAATTCAATGACTGTCAGTAAAAAAGGCATGCAAAACCCTTTTCATTAACTCCTCTGTACAAAATTCATTCTATCAATTCAGTCTCTTGTCAGTTCCCTAGCTTCAGCTACCTCCATATTTTGTATGCTTCATCATCATCATCATCATCTGGACCTCCTTTCCCACCTTTGGGCAGGGTGAGGAGTAGCAATGTCCAGACAGCCCAAATTTGCCCAATCCAATGGGCCACACTTCCATTCACTCATCTTTCAAGCCCCCAGAATCCTGGCTCTATCAGATACGCCAAAAACATTCAACGCGTTCAGTAGCTTCACATAAACGTATCCGATGGAGTCAATCCGGACACTGCCACATTAAAAAGGGGTGCTAAATCCCTGATCATGCACTTCTCACAACATTCATCCAGCCAGCTCAATCTCTTGTCAGTTCCCTAGCCTCACCAACTTCCAAACCTCTCTTCCTCACAAACTCATCCATCATCTCTCTCCACCTTCTCCTTGGCCTACCTCGCCTCCTCCCTCTTTCAAATTCACTCAGATATACCTTTTTCACCATTCTACTGTTTTCCATTCTCGCCACATGATCATACCCTCTCAGTACACTCCCTTCGATTCAGGTGTCCACTGACTTCCTCACTCCACACCTTTCACCAATCACATTTTTTGTATCCTATCCACTCTCTGTACTCCGCATACATTCCTCAGCAGTCCCACCTCCACTGCTCTCTCTTGACTTCTCATTTTCACACCACACAATTGTCTGATATCCATATGTTAAAGTTGGCACTAACAATCCTTCATGTAAGCCTCGCACACCTGCAACACACAAGCCTAAGCTTCTTATCGAGGCTTTCATAGCATCAGTTACTTTTCTTCCTTGCGTCACTCTACTTTCCACTTCTTTTGCACATTTTCCTCTCTTTTCTATCACTGTACCCAGGTATTTGAACTCTCACCATGTCCAGTCTCTCTCCATTCATTGTTACATCACACTGGGAGTCATCTTCTCTCTCAATAAACATTTCTTTACTCTTTTCTGCATTTACTCTCAAGGCATGATGCTCACAGACATCAGCAAAACTCTGCACTAGTCTACCAAGTTCTTGTCTGGTATTTTCAAGTAGTACTGCATCATCAGCATACAACAAATTTGAGATACGTCATCCATCACCATCCATTACCAATGCCATCCCTCTCTCCATTACTTGTGTTTTTACTACTCTCATCACCCCATCCATATATATATTGAACAACCATGGGGACATCACACAACCTTGTCGCAAGCCCACACCGATTGTGAACCATTCACTTAGATGCCCATTTACCCTTACACATGCCTCACTACCTTCATAAAAACTCTTGACAGCACCTAGCAGCTTACCATCTACACCACACAAGTGCAAAACCTTCCACAATCCTTCTCTGTCTACCTTGTCATATGCTTTTCCTAGATTGATGAATGCCATACACATCTTATAGTCCTTCTCACAAGCCTTCTCCACTGTCTTACTGGAAATATTTGATCCACACATCCTCTGCCGCTCCTAAAGCCACCCTGTTCAACGCTCACAAGGACTTCTGATATCTCTCTCACTTTTTCTATAATAATTCTTCCATATACCTTCCCTACCACACTCAGTAGACTTGTGCCACGATAATTCTTGCACTCACTTCATTCACCTTTTTTTTTTTTTTTTGTACAGGGGTACAATCACAGTCTTTTTCCACTCTGCTGGCAGTTTCACTCATCCATGCCTTTTTACATATCTCCAACAAGCATTTCATTCCACTCTCTACACTACACTTAATCATCCCTGCATACAACTCATCAACCCCAGCAGTTTTCCCATTTCTCAGCAGCCTTCTTCACCTGTGCAAGTGTCACGTTTCCTGGCGCTGCTTTCCTTCTCTGCACATCCTCAAAACCTATCATGTTTATAGTGGCTCTGCTCTTTCTATTCCCATTCATCAGGCTTTCAAAATATTTTTTCAATCTGGTCTTTACTTCATCCTCATGGGTTAATAATTTACCACTTACATCCTTCACATTTTCACATTTCTTTCCGCTGTCACTTCTACGTTTCCACACTTCTTTCCAGAAAACTTGTTATTTTCGTGAGTAATTTGCATTCATTTTTCTTCCTAGAGCATCATTTACCTCCTCTTTTTTCCTCTTCACTGGTCTCTTTATGTGCTTCTTGCTCTCAATATACTCAGTCTTTATTACAATTGAACCCCTGTCCTGTAACCACTCTTGCAACTTCCTCCACTGCTCTTAACCTCTTCATCCCACCATGCCGTACCTTTCTTCTTTGTTATTACTCTTGTCACACCACAAACCACTATAGCATTCCTAACTAAGCAATCCCTATATGCATTTCACAGGCTGACCAGATCCATTTCATTCCAATTCCCTGATTCTAACTCTTCCCCTACTTTGGTCCTGTATTCACCTGCCATTTCTTTGATCCTCAGCTTCTCAACTTTCAGTCATTCTCCCTGACTGCTCCTCTCTCTCCTGGTCCACCTCACTTCTCTCAACCTGATCATACCACGATCATATGGTCTGACAGACCTCCACATACAGACCCCCACGTTGTCCTCTCACAGCCCTCGTATCAGCAACTGTTCCCAGCATCGACCTCTCTATGAGCAGGTAATCACTCAGGCTCTTTTCTACATGATCCCCGTTCCCTCTATACCGTGTATATTTATGTACATCTTTGTGTTTGAAATAAGTGATACAAATGCACAACCTCCTTTCCAGGCATATACCCTTCAGTTGCTTCCCATTATCATTTTCTTCTGGTACTCCTTTACAAACCCCCCCCACCCCACCCTCAAGAAAAAAAAAGAAGAGGAGGAGGAAAAGAAGAAGAGGAAGAAGTACTGATAGTGGTAGTAGCTGTTAGGATGAAGAAACTATAGCGTACTTGTACCACTGTTGAGTCGACAAGGAAGGTGCGTCGCCAGGCATCAGTAGCATCAGGTAAGAGACTGGCTGGTTGCTGCAAAGAGGTTGGTGGCTGCGGCAGCTGCTGCCATCCACTGGGGACAAGCGCCATCTGGCCGCCCCTCCCCCAGCCCCCTCCCACGGCAGCACCCGTGGTTAACAGCATCCCTCGGCCAGGCTGCTCCACCATGGATACCGGCACATACTGACCACCACCACCTACCTGATATAGTAAAACGTTAGTCATCTATCTACAATACAACACAAAATTCCATCCCTAACAAAGTTTCCTCTTCCAGCTTACCTCCACACAATACATTACTGTCACAACACATTATTATTAACCCAATATGCACATGAACACAAACACATCTGCATGCACAAAGAAATGTGTATCTGTATGCATACATTCAAGCACACACACAGGCATCTATATGCACACACACACACACACACACACACA
>JAGKTI010004612.1:39507-49511 GCA_018397915.1 Birgus latro | reverse complement strand
CCCCCACCCATTCCCAGACCACCGTTCACCCCCACCCATTCCTTGACCACCGTTCACCCTCACCCATTCCCTGATCACCGTTCACCCCCACCCATTCCCAGACCACCGTTCACCCCCACCCATTCCCAGACCACCGTTCACCCCCACCCATTCCCAGACCACCGTTCACCCCCACCCATTCCCAGACCACCGTTCACCCCCACCCATTTCCTGACCACCCCTCACCCCCACCCATTCCATGACTAACCCTACCCTCCCATGCTCCTTTACTATCCCTTACCCCTTTCCTTTCTGTGATTCTCCTTAATCACCACTCATGTCCTGACTGTCCCTTCCTCTCACATGCTCCTTGACTTCCCCTTAGCCTTACCCATTCCACGACCACCCTGTATCCCTGATTCAGTCATAGTTATGCACCTTTCCCATTCCTTGTTGTCCCTTCCCATAGTCCATGCCTTTCCTCCCCATTACCGAGTTTGAGGCTACCATTTCTCCCATGTCTTGCAGTTCTGTCCCCCTTACTTACCATATTAGTTTGCAGTAATTTTTGGATTGATAGCCAGTGTCCCCTCATCCCCCTCTCCCCCTTGCCATACCTCCCTGCTTTTCCCTGCCCCTTGCACTTAATTGAAAAGGAGATGAAAAAGAATGTGAAGTACCATCAGAACGATTGAAAACCAGACATTCAATTTAATCATTATTATTTGTTGCTAAGAATTGACTAATTTGTTTTGCATTATCTGTAATCATATTGTGGTTACCACGTGATATTTTGATCTTTGGTCATAGTTGGTTTTCAGTCATTCTTAAATAAGATGATATATTTTGTAGTAAATGGGCATTTTTGTAAATTATTTATGGTAATTTGAATTGTCAGTAATTTTGTTCACTTTTACTGTTATTGATTACCATACTCCAGGATTTCATGCAACATTATTGCCCTTTTGCTGAAGTTACTATTGAGTGCTTGAATTATTTACTGATGCCTGCTGAACCATGGTGCGCCATCGTTCAGCATGCATCGCCGTGTTCTATAATGTAGCTCTGTAATGGCCCGGGCACGTTGTCTTGCATAGTCTAGGTTGTAGTCAGTTTTTGTTTTCAATTGGTGGTATATTGTCATTGTTCTTTCTCTTGTCTTATTTTTTCCCATTTCATTCACCACAAAAATTGAAGAGATTTATTTCATTGGGGGTTGTTGACTCTCTCATTCTGGTCTTTATTTTTTATAAGGTTGTGATATTTTAGTGTAGTACGTATTCTGTCTATCTGTCTACATCTCCAGTCTTTCTCTCTCTTTTTTGGGGAACCCTTTGTGGTCTTTTGTTGCATATCATCTGTGTCCGGGCCATTACCAAACACCATGGGTAGTGTTTTCCATTCCCAAGCCAGTCACTGTTGTGGTGTTGGATCATTTTCTCTGTGGCTCTGGATATTTGGTAACACCTCTTCTTGAGTGATTTATTTCGTACATTACACCTCAGTATCCTCTTCTGTGTTATTGATGGAACCTGTGTCTACTGAAATTACAATATAGCATACAAGAAAATATTAAGGTGTCATATGCAAAATAAATAGCAAAGAAGAGGTGCTACAGAGCCTCCTGTGCCACCTAGAACTTGGTCCTTAGCAGTGAATGGTTTGGTGTATTCTGATTTAACTTATTTTTTCCTTCCATTCATTTCCTGTCAAAAAAGAATGTGTGCGGTCAGTCACGCAGATCCTTAAGACATCTACATGTGGTGTTTGGTGTGTAGATCCATTGGTTTATCCATTAACCTTACTATTTAAGATCATAGGAAGTGTTAGCTCGATTGACTTGCGAGGTAACACTTTCTCAGCAACTGCCTTAAAACAGTGAGTTACTTGTAGTGGTTTCAGTTTCATTCACTGTTTTGATTTGGATGCATTTTTTGGGTTTTGCTTTTGAGTCAGATTAGAGCTAGCTTTGAAAGGTTACATCCAAAATTACCAGAGGGAGCCTACTCTACAACAGTTTTATTTCCAACATGTATCCATAAGTGGTTGGAGTGGATTTCTGATTGACACTCATTCAAAATTTAGGTAAAGTAAATCTAAAATCAAAATCTGTTTGACTCTTGCTGTTTTAATGAGCAGGTAGGTGAATGGCAGTTGCAACTGTGTAGTGAACTGTGACACAAGTAACACCAATCCCGAAACTTTCATTGAAAAAAGCAAAAATGACTCAAAACCCTGACATTGAAGTAAAAAAAAAAAAAGACAAAGGTTTTCTATTAAGCCTGTGTCTCCTATGTGCCTCATGCAGGATCGTACAGCCAGAGAAACAAAACCAAAACAAAAAAGGAAACATAAATCTTGTAATGCAGTTATTGCAGTATCTTCATTGATCTGTAGCAATCTTAAATGATGTTTTGCAAGTAAGCAAATTCGTGGCTTCACCTTTTTAGCCTTCTTGCGAGTAAAGCAAAGACAAACTTGGTGAGGGGAGCTCAATGACATTCTCAAATACACATATATAAGAAACTATTGTGCTGTTAAGGCCATAATGATTGTTGCTTATGATGTTGTGGGAGGTCAGACTCTGATTGCCGGTTTTTCCTACCGTTTCAGGAGGGATCAAAGTGCGCTTCAATCGGCCTTACAGTTGTACAGTGTGTGACTTTAGCACGTTTTGCCGGCGCTCATTCTCCAAACACCTCCTAGAGACACACCCGGCCATCAAAGTCTGTGACATGATCAAGAAAAAGAAGTCCTAGAGAGAGTGCGACTTGTACAGTTTTTCATCTTTGTTTTTATGGTTTAGCCTGTAGGGGGGTGCCAGTGAGGGGACAGTGAACGTTTCATCGCAACATGACAAAACCTTGACATAATGATTATCCTTATATCCAACATTAGCTTACTCTATTCGTAATATTTATTGATGCTCGGTGCTGAAGTGAATAGCATATTAAGCTATGAAAGAAACAAGTGCCCACATAAGAAAAAAAGTTTGTGAAGTGTCTGCTAGGAGCATTTGGCCTCCAATGGTGCTGTTTATCTTGACAATTTGCAATCTTAATTCCTAGTCAGAAAGGACAATTATGGATTTTATCCTATAATTAATTATAAATGCAATAAATGCTGTTTGTACTGTATAAATGTTATGTTAAAGTCCTGTAAGATTTGTCAATTAAATGGATGAAGCCAGTTTGTGTTTCATTCAAAGTAAAACTATCCATGCTGTGGTTGGTGTATCATGATAGCTGGCTGTTTACAAATTTCTAAGTGGGATGTTTTCACTCTTGCAGGGCCCAGCCTGGCCTCAGACGATACAAGCCAGTTTTGCCCATATTGTGGTAAAGTAATCAGACACCGTAGTAACCTTCGCAAACACATAGCGGACATGCACTCTGGGGTGTACTACCAGTTCCGGTGCATAGTGTGTGCTAAGGTTTTCCGCACCAAGAACTCCATGTTGACGCACACCTATAGGCAACACCCAGGCATTAAGGTGAAGGGTAACAATCATACCAGAACCCCCACAGCCGCAGCTACCATTTACCACCACACTCCTACTACTACCTCCACCAACAGTCATTAAGAGCCCCTTGTCTTCTCTTACAGGAAGGCTAAACATTGGGTTCGTTGTGTGTAGCTTCTGTAAGAAAACCTTCTCGTGCATTAGCAGCCTGCGCACGCACATCCGAGACATCCATGACAATTGTGGCCCGTTTTGGTGCCCCCACTGCAACAAACCCTCAAAGAGTCAATCAGGATTAAGAATGCACATCCAGAGACACCACCGTAACTACACCAGCATCAATCTCCTGCAACTGCAAGACTAAGAGGGCCTTTGGTCTCTTTCCAGGCCGTGTTGTATCCTCGGGCCTGCCATGTCCTCACTGTTGGAAACTATTCTCCTGCGCAGGTAGCCTGCGCATCCACATCAGGGACATACACACTGCAAGTGGCCCTGTCTGGTGCCCCATTTGCAACAAGCCGGCCAAAAATAAGAATGCATTGAGGGTGCACATTCACAGGAATCACAGGCGCTGTGATAACCAGTGATTTGTAGTCTGTGGACATGGGGTGGTAGTAGTGATAGCTTGTGATAGCTGAGTGTAGCAGAGCACTGTATAATTGTTGCTTCTAGTCGTGATATATGTGTGCTGTAGTGCTGAGACAGAAGATTGCAGGCTTTAGACTGTGAAGTTATGTGTCTGAAACACAGGTCCCTTCAGCAGTGTCTTCTCGTTTTGCAGGCCGGCCTCCGCCGTCATCAAATGTCAGTGAGCAACTTCAGTCAGTGGTTCCACAATGTCCGCAGTGTGGCAAAGTGTTCTCGTGTGTATCCAATGTTCGTGTGCACATCCGCGACGTGCACGGGACGGATGGGCCCTATGTCTGCCACCTATGCAACAAGCTCTCTAAGAGTGTAAATGGACTGCGTGTACACATGCATCGTAATCACAGACACCTTCAGCACCCCCTCCTCCCCTACCTCCCTACCCCTTCACACCCTCTACATTAAGTTTCCATCTCTTTCCAGGCAGGGCCAGCTCCTATATGGGCTTGCTTCACTGCCCATACTGTGGCAAATCGTACACGTCCATTGGCAATCTGCGGGTGCACTTTATCGATGCACATCTCAACTATGGGCCCTTCCCATGCTCCATGTGCGATAAAGTGTCAAGAACCCGGTCGGGCCTGAGGATGCACATACAAAGGCACCATCGCTACAAAGTCAACTGACGGCACCTCACTCAGGATGCAGTAGGATTGGCCAGTGCCATGCTTGCAAATCGTGTCCACTAAGTGCTTATTAAGCTGACAGTGAAAGTTATATAGATGTATGCATGTAATGGTGCTTTTAGGATGGAACACAGTTGTTTATTTGCGCTTGATGAGGAACTCGCAGGCAAGCTCGACTCCTCACATTATCTCAACTGCTAAAAGATTTAATTTTTTATTTTTGTATGATACCCCTCTGTATTTTGTGAAAAGGGTCTTGGCACAGTGATAAGAGTGAGTGAACACCAAGGCCTTTGTGAGACTGGATGCTGGATGAATCATGTACTGTATATGGTTGTTGGTAATGGTGGTGGTGTTGGGAGATGATGATGTAAATGATACTGATGATGATAATGGGTGATAGTCCCTAAGTGGCTTACTGTAAGTCTACCTGAAGGGTACACAAGAGGTCTTTAGAGCTTGGTATACGGGTGAAAGCTAAAGCCGGCCTCCTTGTCAATGCCTTGTGCTAGCGCTGGTCCCTCTCTCTTGTAAGGCAGTCCCACACCCTCAGAACATGTCATTAAGTGTTATGTGTAAGCCCTTCATTGTTTAGGGCTGCTGGACCCTCATGGATGGAGTCTGTTTAGCCTTCAGTGAATCCCTTTGTAGCTAATGGGTCTGACAGGTATTATAAATGATCTTCCTTGTGGTTGGTGGCGTATGTATAAGGGCACAGTAGAGTGAGAGAGCATGCTGTCAGATAAGTCACAGGACTGTAGATCACTGTAGTCCTTGCCTGCTGCCTGAACTGCCTGAATCTTATTTTGCATGCCCTCTCATGAAGCTGCTCTTGTAATTGCAGTAGATAGTAAAGGGTGTTGTTTTGTCATTACAGGTTGGGGATTTTATCCCCTGGCCCGTGAACGAAGGCAGATCCGGTATGAATGCTTGGTTTGTGGTCGCACTTTCAGTAATGTGTACAATCTGAAGGTTCACATGCGGGACCAGCACTCTGGCCTTGGCAGTGCTAAATGTGACATCTGTGGCCTCTCGTTCAAAAATCTGAGTACACTTCGAGTGCACAAGAGTAACTACCACCGGAAACCAGCCAGCACAACTGCCCCCTCTACCTCAGCCAGCAGCACCGAGGCTCAGAATGACCCGTTCCTGCAGGCCTGACCGTGCTGCAGTAACCGGTGTGGTGTCTCCTTACAGGCTGTGTGGGTAGGGAAGACGTGCCTCCTGCCCCCTGCTGGCCCACCGCGCCAGGACCCAAGTATGCCTGCCACCTGTGCGGGAAGGAGTTCACTCGTAGGTACTCTGTCAAGGTGCACCAGCGAGATTCTCACTTCACCACACCAGACACGGTGTTTAGGTGCAGGCAGTGTGGCCGCACTGCAGCCACACAGAAAGCCATGAAAATGCATGTGCACAGATATCACAGGCCTATGCAGCTGTGAGTCGGCTGGGCCTTCAGGGCTGGGTGGGGCAGTGGTGGTGGTGTGCGTGATAGTAACACACACTCGTTTTTCAGGCTACGAGTGGCCGAGTGGGGATCTCAGGGAGTCTCGCCCCAGATACCCATGTGAGCTTTGTGGGAAAGGCTTCACTCGTAGATACAACCTTAAAGTACACCAGCAGGACGTCCACTTTAACCCCATACAAATGTCATTTTACTGTACGCTGTGTGGGAAACAAACCACCAGCAGGAACGGTCTCAGGCAACACCTCCTCAAGTACCACCCCAAACACCCCTCCCCTCCCCCACCCCCTGCAGTATTAATGCCTCAATGATAACCTCACTGGGTGCCGCACACACACGGCCCCAGCCATCATATCTACCTCTCGTAACAGATTAATTCCTCAGCACGTTATTAATATATCACAGTGTCATCCAAACCAAGTGTGAAGTCGCCACTGCCGTACAAGACTGAGGGATCAAAAAGAGATATATAGATTGCTATTTTAGTCACTGCTAACATTAGTGCCTAGGTGCCAAAGACAGCCAGGAAACGCAAAACCTCATGTCATATACCTCCACAATGTATGTATGTTGATATATAGATATATGTATGTATATTAAATAATGAAAACGTACACAACATAATCACAAACCCACATGTACAGGGTATTTGTACAGTAGAAATATACAATAAAATACTCAATATAAATAGCAGAAGTTGTTTATGTAACCCCTGGTGGTAAGCGTTACAAAGGAAAACATATAAGAAGAGAGATACTGTACTTGAATAGGCTGATAACATTACACTGGCTACTAAAACTCGAGTGAAAACTGGCTGATAAAAAAGGGTATGTTGGAGAATGAGTGTCCGTAAAAGAAAGAGAAGACATTACTTGGGATAATGGAATTAGAAAACGTATGAAGGCTTGATGGAGCAGTAGGATGGGGCTGATTATGTTTTGTGGAGAAATGTAGTTGGGGACGGTAGGAGGAAGTTATTCGTGTCTACTACAGACCAAAAAGGATAAACAAAGAAGGCAAAACTAGTTTTACGGGAAAAGGAATTATTAACAGTATAAACGAACAAAGGCAAAACTGGTCACACGAAAAACAAAATGCAGGCAGTATTTACATATTCTAAACACTGGAGATTTTAGGTGGTAACATTATTAGATATATAAATGATCCTCAGCAGTGCAGTACAAATTCGATATACAGTACTGTATTTTTTAATACTTCGATTTGTAAAGGAACTGCAGCAATACAGCTCAAATTCGGTATATATTTTTGAGTACTTCGGTTCGTAAGTACACCAGCTAATACAGTTCAGATTCGGTGTATATTTGTTATAGAATTCTTCGGTTCGTTAATTTTCCATGGCCACTGGCCGAATCCCATGAAATCTAGGAGCCGCCTCATCTCTCCCTGGCGTGGTGTGAGTGATGATGCTGGTGGTGGTGGTGGTGGTGATGATGATGATGGTGACTACTGTGGAAGCCTGGCGTAACTAGACTGACGTAGGCCTCTTTCTTGTTTTTCAGGCCGGTCAGCTACAGGCACTACCCCCTCCACACCAACCAGTCCTTCTTCACTGTTGTCCTTCCAAATCCAACATCACCACCATCATCATCAACACCAACAACAACAACAGCAGCAGCAGTGCCCACATTGCTTGAAAATGCTCTCCTCCCGTCAAAGCCTCCTCAGACACATAGAGGACAGGCATATGTTAACGCAGCCGTATAGGTGCTCCATCTGTGGCAGTCTATGCAAAACAAAAAACGCCCTTCAGAAGCATCATTACACCTACCACAGGGGCTTGCCGTTACGTATCCTGTAGGGAACGCTTCTTGGACGGATATGGAGTCATTACGTTGGCCAGCCATATGTTGGAGACTTGCATTACGAATATTGAGGGCCCTGTATCTTGTCCCACCATAGTTTTAATTAATGTACCGACACTACTGACCCCTGGCTTCTAAAGGAGGATATTACAAGTTACTAAAGGCGAATATATATGTATATGTGTGAATGTATGTGCGTGACACGGAAGATGGCCATAATTCGTTCCTATACTCTGGATATGGTGATACCCAGGATGGCGTATATGGATTTTTTGTTTATCAGTGTATACTGTTCATACATGTAAGGCATTTCAGGGGGAAGCTAATTGTGTTCCTATGGAGAATGTGCTTTTATACCGAGGGAGTGATAAGCAAATATGGCCGCCACTGCCTCCTCGCGACCTCTGGCAACTGTAACCGTCGCCTCTGTTCCGTGAAACACTTGTCTTGGTGCCATGCCTTCAAAACCAATTCTTCTTTCACTTTCAGCTGTATTCGAAGTTGCATTGTAGGCTTCGTGGCACCATTTACCTAGCAGTTTGTTCTGTACCGTACACCTCATTATGCTCTTGCATGTTGATGTAGTAATGAGTGAAGCAGCACAGAGGAGACAATTAAGGTGTAATATGCAAAATAAATCTGGTAGTTGCCATGAAGCCTCCCGTGCGTCTTAGAATACAACTTTGACCGCAGGGTACAAATAAAAAGTAAACATTTGCTAAGAACTGGGAGTCTTGCTTTGAGTTACAGATTCATAAAGCACATCCACTTGTTTCAACCTCGACGTAAACAGGTTGTCGTTTTGAAAGCATGGCCCCTTAGATTTCACCCTAGCCCTTGTAATTGGTGGGTGCTGGGTCGCCTGTCGCATCCCCGAGGGCATGTGAAGTAACCGCTGATGTTAATATATACATACATATATAGAGTTTAGTATTTACTCAGACGTAGACGTTCCTAGTGTAACATGATATAGATAACTTCCACTGTATGTCGACTGACAGCTTCGTAAACTTCCATTGGTGTGAGGTGAAGGAAACCGGATCCCCATTTTTTTACACATATATCGTATATATATATCTACTCATATTAATCTTGAGTGCATGTGGTGAGAAAAAGGAATAGAAAAGAGAAAATTCTGGTGAAGCAGCACAAAGAAGCTTATAGTGTGATGAGTAAGGCTTTCTTTACAGTACGATCGCTGTAACTCCGGCCAATCCTAAAGCTTTCATAACATCAATTCGATCTACCTCATCGTTCTGAACTCACATGCGTATGGATGAACTCAGATTATGCAAGAAGGTGAATCATACGCATACACGCCAGACGTTTCAAATTCACCCGTATGTGTGTCTATACATAATTCTGAATGTCTGGACTATAACACTCAGACGATATATACTCAGATGGTTGCGTATGTTAACGTTTACACAAGACTCCGACACCAGACTCAAATGATTCCTTGATTCATTCCATTGACCTTAGAGCGTGAAGTTAATTGATAGGTGATGGAAAATATGTAAGAAGTAGTGACACAAGTAGGGGATACGAAGATAACAAACAGAACACTGAAAAAGAGAATTCTGTAGTTTGAAAGAATTGTGGTGAAAACTGTTTTGTTGCATTCGCCGTAAACACGGTAAAAAAAAAAAAAAAACGCGGATTATGAACGAAACGATGCAATCACGACGAATGAAGAATGCGTGTAGGCCTTAAGTCTGAAACATTACGGAAAGCATCGGACCTTTTCTACACGATTTTTTTTTTCGTTCACTTGCGTATTTTCCTTTTCTTTTTTTTTCCTATTATCATACCGCAACGTACATTCCTTAGTTTCACCGTGTCGAATCCAAAATAGAATACTCGCAGTAGAAGTAGTTGTTAGTTTATTATTTAACTGTTTCGCTCTTGTTACGATCTCGTCATTCAGTACATAAAGGAAGCTTTAGTTTATTTTGCCTCGTGAATTATCCATGATTTATCTTTTGCTGATCCAGTTTTCCTCC
>JAGKTI010004612.1:0-13637 GCA_018397915.1 Birgus latro | reverse complement strand
TATTTATTTTTGCAAAAAGAAGCCAATAATCTGATACATTTTTATTAATATCCTTTTGGAAACCATAGCGTGAAAGTCATTGCTAAATTCAAATACTTGTAATGTAAAAGAAGTGTGCCTCTGGGTACGGGGGGAGACAGGAAATTGGGGGCGAAGGTAGTGCATGCAGTCTAACTAATCTTCCATGGTAAAACTTGAGATGCAGTATAAAGCACCAATAGAAAAAAAAAATGATAGAGGGTGGAAGGTTTATTTGTGAGGTGAGGGTGAGGTGAGGTGTGAGGGGGCAGGTGAGGTGAGGTGGGACAATCTGACGGTGCTCCTCGCTCTTGCAGGCGACCCGTGGTCCTGCGGCCTCGCTGACCTGACACCTCCAGGCCCCGCCCACCCCGCCCACACCCACCCACAGCCATCCACACCCACCCACACCCTCACACCCACCCACCACACCAGGCACACACAGCCTCAGGCCTCTGGTGTGGGTGTTGGGGGTGGGGGTGGGGGTGGGGGTGGTGCTGACGACTGCATATGCCCCCACTGTGGCAAAAGCTTGAGAGACAAGTACAAGGTGCGACGACACATAGAGGACGTGCACACACCCTCCTCTCGCAGCCACCAGTGTGCCTTGTGTCACCGCCACTACAAGACGCGCAACACACTCCAGAACCACATGAGCATATACCACAGAACACACAGACGCACACCCTCACTCCATACACCCACACACAACACAGCAACCTCAGGACAAGTAACACCATCCACACACATCACCCCATCCACCCACCACACCACCACCTACCCTATGCAACCCTCGACCCCATCCACACACTACCCCTCACCCTCCTCCACACACCACACATCCTTCTCAACACTGCCCTCCACCTCACCCTCACAGCTCACAGCAAATCCCTACACACCCTCCACCACTCAACTTCAGTCTTTCCCCACCCCAGTACAGGAAGCCAACACCACTCACACAATGCTTACAGATACTTGAAAGCACACACACACACACACACACACACACACACAATTAGTCATACATCCCTATATAGTACATAATACTTTCTCTAGGCTTCATGCTCTACCCAGACCATAGTTACCTTCACTTAGTAGCAGGAAAACTTGCGTACAGATTATTTTACCATCTTAGCAAAACCATTATGTCTAAGCTATCCAGTGCGAATGGAAATTGAACCGAAACTAAAGTAAAGGAGAGGAGTAATGATGAGTAGTGTTCTGTCTTTCAGTTGTCAGTATTATTTTATTCTTTGGGATGGGCATTTTACTTGGAGACAAAAATAAGAAGATTATACTTGGAAGGAAGGTGTCGGTATTGGGTGTACTGTACGTGTGAGGATCCCGTGTGTAGGGGGCTGGCGTGGTTGGAAGAGAGCACGGAATATACTCTGATTGTAAACTGTTCTTATCTAACGCGGAGTATGTACGGAGGCTGATGTACATGTGGGTTTCGTGTACTGTATGAAAGAGTAGGATTGGGATTCTAACTGGGGGACAAGAGAGGTTAGATTATGCCCTGAGAGATAGTTGTGATTTCATAACATGGAAACAGATGAATGGATGATAAGTGTGGTCTCGTGTTTGAGGGATGGGGGTGAGAGTTGGGTACTAACTACGAGATAGAGAACGAAGAAATACACTGGGAAAATGCTGTAGGATATTTAAGGTGGGAGTTGGTTTTATTTCGAGAAAACGAATAAAGTAAATCAGATTTGCCGTTTCATAAAAAAAAAAAAAAAAGTAAAGTAAGTCAGATTGCCTGTGAACGTAAGCAGGTATTTTACATCATCAGCACAGGGGAGATGACATAAGTGTGTGGGGTCGTGTGTTTAGGGGTATTGTTGAACGTGGGGTTCTGACCTCGAGATAAAATAAATAAAGAACTGGGGAAGGGAATGCTGGATGGTATGAACGTAAATTGTTGCCCCATACCATCGAGACAGTTTAGATGACGATTGGGTGTGGGCTCGTGTGTGTTTGTATAGGGGGTGAGGGAGTGCCGCGTGCCAGTGCCTGCTCTGACCAGGGGATATCTCTTCTGTTGCAGAGTGGGTGCGGTGCGGACAGTGCAACAAGGTGCTGGGTGGGCGTCGGAGCCTGAAGCAGCACGTTGCCTGTGTTCACGCACCGGCCTCCCCCGGCTACCAGTGCAGATACTGCCTCAAAATATATAAGAACAAACACACGCTTTTCAGTCACGTCAGCCAATACCATAGATACCCCAACGTTGCCCCCAGTACCGCTCAGTAGTGCCCGTGGTTCTCACGCCACCTTAGCTCACTGATGGTTTAGTTTTGTCAGGTTGGATTCAGAAACGTACGATCAGTTCCCTCTCGTAACTCAGATTTTGAATTTAAGGAAAAACAGGAGACTTAGAGAGATGGCACTCCTTTCCATTCATCTCTTCTTTCTCTCATCCTTCATGCATTAAAGTCTTCCTCTCTTCCTTCCTGGTAAAACAGTATTAAGTTACAGTCAATTTCCCCTCGTAACAAAGACTTGTTTATGTAGGAGAAACTTAGACGTGGGAAAGTTCTACACTGTCCTTACAAAATCCAATATTTTTTAACGAGAGGTTGTTGACCATAAGCCAGCCTTCCCCTGGTGTTCAAGAGTAGAGTGACCAGTTCGCTATGGATGTGAAGAGCGTTTTAATATACTATAGTTTTGTTTTTACGCCATCAAAAGTCATAGTTACAGAATTCTTTGATTTTGTCGGCATACAGTATATTCAGATGTATTTATGTTCGTTTTGGTGGTTTGATTTGAGCAAGAAAACGGGCACTGTCCCATAAAAAACATCCAGTTCCTGTATCCAAACCTTGGGAAACTACTGAATTTTGTGCCAGTGTTACCCCCTCCAATATAGCGTTTCTACAAGTATGTGAAAAATCAAGCGATCCAATTCTCCCTGTAGATTTCAAGCCTTTTCTAGTACAGATGTTCCTAGCTCTTTATAAGGGCCAAGACGCACACAAATTATTATTATTATTATTATTATTGTTATTGTGTTTGATTATCGTTGTTTATCGGTCAGTGTTAGGTTTTGTAAAGAATTAACAATGGAAATTAAAAAGTTCATACATATCCACGTTATAATTAGTGGAATGAATCGCCTTTTATTTAGTTATTTTTTGCCGCCTGTTGATGCTGTTGTAACCTTAATCTGTTGAGTATACAAAAGTGGTTGATGTCTGAGTGTAGGTGTATCAGGGTAGGGTAGAACAGGTAGTGTAGGGAAGATTGTTGTAGATGAAGTGGAGTTGGGTAGGTAAGGGAGGGTAGGGTTGGGTATTTGGCTAGGTAGGGTAGGGTAGGGTTGGTAGTTTAGTGGGTAGGTTAGTTTGGGTAGGGTAAGGTAGATTGGTAGGAGACGGGGTTGGACTTGGTAGATAGTAAAGTAGACGAGACGTGGCTGGGTATGGTAGGGTAGGGAAGGGTTGGTAATCTAGTGGATAGGTTGGTTTGGGTAGGGTGCATGGTAGAAGAGTTGTGGTTTGGCATGGTAGATAGAGGTAGACTGGTAGACGAGATGTGGCTAGGTAGGGTAAGGTAGGTTAGGTTGAGTCAGGTAGAGTGGTATGCGAGACGTGGCTGGGTAGGGCTATTTATGTTTATTACCTACACACGCACACACACACACACATACACACACACACACACACACACACACACACACACACACATATTTTCATCTAGTCGGCCCTCGTGTGAGCTCAAGACGAAAACAAAAATATATAGATACAGTGAACAGTAATAATTTTTGACATTTTTATTTTACACGAGGGAAATTTTGAAGTGCCATGTTAATTTCACCTTTTTTTTATTTTTTATTTTTATATGGACGTGTGCCAAAATGTGATGTTCCTTGGAGTGACGATGCAAAATAAAAAAATAAAAACATGGAGGTTATGTAATGGTGTTTTTTTTCTATCTGTCTCCTCGTGTTTGTGGGTTTGGGTGCCCTGTGGTTAGAGTGACCCGGTCGGAGTGGTGACCCTGCGTAGGTTCGATCCCCGGGCTGTGACTGCAGGGTGTTTGATTTGTATGGATTTTGTGTGTGTGTGTGTATCATTTGTTTTTCCTTCAGTATATCTCTAAAAAAGCAAATCAAGGGGTGTCGACTTCATCTGCTCATAAATCTACTGGACTGCGATAGCCTAGCCTCGGAACCCTACACTTCGAAAGGGATTCCATTTCTTTTACTGCTCATGGCCCACTTTCGTATTTATTCACGCAAACACGATTTTCTTATTATTATCTGTCAGACGGCTAAACACTTGATTATGGCTGACACAGGAATGTTAAATATAGCCGAGGAAATTTTATCAGGCATTGGAAGTACACTATTTTCTGTATCGATTGACCCTTTTGTTGTTATGGGGGCACTTTTGTATTTTAATTTTGCTAAAACTATAAGAACGTATGGATTAAATTGTGGCAATCAGAAAGTTAAAAGATGATGAGAGGGGTGGCTTTTTGTGTGTGTGTGGGGGGGCGGGTGCTTGCCTCTGATGATGATAACGATTGTGTGGTCGTTTATGCAGCTTTTGTGTTCTCATGTGCTCGTGTAATGCCTTCCTTCCTTGTACTCCTTTTACTGTTTTGCATTGTATTGACAGATCATTTGTGGGTAGTTACTTTTGGGGTACTGAATGTACTGAATGTGGAGTCTCTTTTGGGCAGGTAGTTGATATTACTCTTATGCAGCTGAGGTTGGAATGGTGATTTTGATTTTGATGGTGTTTTGTTTGTGCTTTGTCGGATACACAGTAGAGAAACTGCATTGTAAGACAGGTGTGTAGGGTAGGATGGGTGTGCTAGTTGTTTGTGAGGTTAGTGTGTGTAGATGTGGGTGTGGCGGAAATGTGCACAGCAGAACAGATGTGAAGGATAGGGCAGGTGTTTGAAGGTATGAAAGGTGTGAAAAATACAGGGCAGTTATGTAAGGGAGCTGGCCAGGTGTGGTGGTAGTGTAATGAGAAGGGTAGGACAGGTGTGTGAAGGTGCTAGGCAGGTGTGTAGTGGAGATGAGAGAAGCCAGGTGTTTAACGTTGGTACCGGAGGGCTGTGCGTGTGTTAAAATCAGGTACTCGTCAGGCTTGTGAAGATCATGGTGTTTTGAAGTTAGGAGTGTAATAGTTTTCTTTGTGGCATATAAGGACGGGTATTGGGTAATGAGAGGCATGTGAGGACGGTGTGTAACGCAAGAAGGTAAGGAGTGGCATGTGGGGACAGTAGTATTGGGGTAGGAGGGGTGTGTATGGGCAGTATGTAAGGTAAGGAGTGGCATGTGAGAGAGATGTGTAAGGTTATGAATGGCATGAGATGATGTGTTTGTGTTGTCTGGTGTTGCGTTGCAGGACTGACGGCGTGTTCGTATGTTGCAGGGGGGATGCATCAGATGTCCCGCAGCCCGCTAGCGTACACCCCGGTGCTGTGTCCGTTCTGCGGCAAGAAAATAAGTAACAAGTATAATCTCAAGGTCCACGTGCGTAACATGCACCCTGAGGCCATGGAATCCTTCATGCAGTCGGATTTATATGTGGGGCGCCCTACCCTGCCCTAAGCCTTCCTTGCCATATAGATAACGAGGTGCCACACTCAGGGAGATGCCGCCACCACGCCTAGGCACCAGCACAAGTCGCAAAAAATGAATTCCTTGGGGAGTTTTTGGCACATATTCAGTTCTTACAAGGATTAATGATTTCCATGGAGATTACTACATATATTCAGCTTATATAAATTACTTGTGGCTACAGCTCCCATATACATGCTGAAAAGATAGAGGAGAATGGCTGAGCATGGTTAGAAGTATGAACGTAGTGGAAAGAATACCCAGAGGAGATCCTGCATGGAGACTTCTGAGCTGGGGCACTGAGAGGGAAATGGCTTAAGATTGCGACACATAGAGCTGCCATCGGGTGAAAGGACCGCCTCATGGTTGAACGTAAACCTTGAGAACTTAATTATGGTGGAACAGAAGGGAGTTGTGTTGGTACCTAACTCCATCAGTCTAATGACGTACTTTCATTTCATTCTTGTTATCACCAGACCATCTTATTCAGTTCACGAGACTTTTCGAACTGGAGGGGCTAATTAGCCTACATTAACCCCAATCAGCCAGGGAGCTCTTTGAAGTTAGAAAAAAAAAATAGTTTGAAGGTAACAAGAGTAAACTAAATTACGTCATCGCAGTAAAAGGGTGTTAGAGTTGAGTCTTGGTGGCAGTGGACGTGGGGCAGATTTTAGTCGCATTAAAAATATAAGAAAATGGAACATATTTTGGTCATATTAGGAAGCAAAGAAGCTGAGGCAGATTTTCGTTTTATTGTTATTTTCGTAGACGCTGAAACAGAATTTCGTTATATTTTCGTTGACAGTGGTAGAAAATTTGTTGTTGTTTTCTGACTTTGGTGGAACAGCCTTTGGTTTTATCTCTCTGTAGACGGTGAAAAAAGAAAAGTGACTATAATGGGGTTGAATAGCTTTTGGTGACGATGGGAAAGACGCTGGATTTTATTTTGTTGACACGAGATTCATTAGGGTTATGTTTGTGGTACATTTATTTTGTTTTACATTATTTAATATTTTTTTTTTTTTTTACGGAGGTGTGAGGACGGACTTACGGCTACGGATCACGGGGTCGTATTCTGAGTGACTGGAGATTTCGCAACAGATCTTCCTTAGGGACTTATTCTGCACATACGATTGTTATTGATGCAAACTGTGTTGATGTTAAAGTGATGAGAATGACATACAAAGAGGATGTTAAGATGTGCGCAAAATAAACCGCTCAAAAAGTAGGAGAAAAATCCGCCTAGTATTTCACCTCTTGCCAGTTTCTGCTTCTGGATGGTTTATTTAAAGTGGATAAAGATTAGCGTGTTTCTCAGCCCATACATTTTTTTTTTTTTTCTGTATTTTTACGATGCGTCGGGGGGGTTCCTTTGCTCTTGCTTAAGCGTGAAGTAGACGGTCAGGAATATTAAGCGAACTTTTGACCCCACTGTTTTACATTTTATTCAGACCACCGCCGGATTTTTTGTAATTATTTGTTTATTTATATATTTCGTCGTGGGGATAAATGTATATCTGTTGATTTTATATTCGGACTGGTTATTGAGGAGACGGTTTTCGTACAGCTGAGTGAGATAGCGCCACTCGAACGGTGTGATGGGACTTGTCTTGCGTGAGTTTCTTCCATTGTTGTTAGTTTGGTTGTCCTGTTTGCTTTTCTTTTTACCGAGGTCGTATTTTAGAAGGAATTTGCGATGATGCTGATGACGACGACGACAGTGATGGTTCTGATGATCTCTGGCTTTAGTGATGTGTCTCTGCCCACTTGTATTATATTTGTATCCCTTTGTATTTCTTATCGCGTTTGGATTTTTTTTTTAGTCCCATATTTTTTAGGGAATTCGGATATTGATGATGATATATAGCCTTTGCGAGATCTTTGTTCTTTTGTATCGTCCCGTTTGTACTCGTTTGCGTTGTCTTCCGTTCACTTGTTTGTGTTTATAAGGACAGATTAATGGGATCGGTAGTTGGTTTTGTTCGTTGATGTGGAGTCGATGATTTGGGCAGCCAGTTGCGTTTTGCTTTGCTTTATTCCTTCATGGAGGGTTATTTGACGTGATGATTTGTCGCTTGCTCATCGTCGGAGAAGAGCATGGAATGGTGTGAGGATACAGGACAGGTGTTTGAAGTGTGCAAGTTGCAGAGGTGTGAAGGAAGGTCAGGTGTGTGAGGGTGTTGGGAAGATATTGGTTGCAGAATGAGGATGTGAAGTGTAGGGCAGGTGTGTATGAGGGCTTTTGGCAAGTGTGTGATGATATAGGAGAGATATGAAAGGTAGAACGGTGTATGGGCGGGTGTATGATGATGTAGCGAAGAAGTGAATGGTGGGCCAGGTGCGTAGTAATGTAGGGGAGATGTGATGTTTAAGGTAGGTGTGTGGGTGTTTCTGGACAGGTGTGAAGAACAGGTCAGGTGTTTAGCTTTGGTACATCAATGCTTAGGTGGTCTTTGCCTGTGTGAAAGTCAGGTGTTATCAGGCTGAAGAGTGTCGTGTGAGAGTCGTGGTGTGTCATATCTATGGTTTCATGATCTTTGGTTGGCGTGCAAGGATATGAAAAGCATGGTAGAACAGGTGTGTAGGGTAAGGTGAGGAAAAGATGTTTAGGATAAGATGCCATGTTAGGTACAGGTGTATATGGGTATAAGAGGCATGTTAGAGCAGCTGTGTAGGGTGAAGTATGGTATGTTCAGGAAGTGAATATTGGTAGGGTGGCATGTTCAGGAGGTCAATAGGTAGGGTGGCATGTTCAGGAGGTCAATAGGTAGGGTGGCATGTTGGAGAGGTGGATAGGTTGGGTGGCATGTTAGGGTGTTGTGACTGAGGTCGTGGTGGCGTGGCAGGACTGACGGCGTGTTGTATGTTGCAGGGATGATGCCAGTGTTCCGCAGTCCACTCGTGTACACCCCGGTGCTGTGTCCTTTCTGCGGCAAGAAAATAAGTAACAAGTATAACCTCAAGACCCACGTGCGTAACATTCACCCCGAGGCCATGGGCTCCTTCATGCAATTGGAATTAGAGGCGGCGCGCCCTACCCCGCCCTAGCCTGCCTTGCTCAGGTCCTCTCTTGCCTTTTCCTGTACATACTTCTAGGCCCTGCCCTCGCCTGCCCTGCTCTGCCCTGCCCTGCCCTCTCTCACTGTAGTCGTAGCTCTTCTTCCTGTGAGTAGCGCTGCTGTGGTCATGTGGCGGGATGCGGCCCCTGTGGCCTGCCCTTGACCTGCCAGTTGGGCGGCAGCGGACGGCATGGCTGTTGCATGTGGCGGCCGCGGCATTAAGGCCACTGGTAGAGTAGCAGTGTAGTAGTGAGGGTAGGGAGGCTCAGGTGCCCTCCTGGCGCTCACGGCGTCTTGTCTTTGTTGCAGGGGCGCGGGCGCGGGCACGGGCGTGGGTGGTGGGCGGGGGTGGGGCTGTGTGGTGCCCGGTGTGTGGCAAGCAGATCAGCAACAAGTACAACCTTCGCATCCACGTGCGAGACAAGCACGAGCAGCACGGGAGCCGCCCCGTCTGTTCTGTGTGTCGCCGCAACTTCAAGAACGCCAACAGCCTGCGAGTACACACCATCAAGCAGCATGGCTACCTCAGCACGCGCCGCCGCCCTCGGGGCCTCTACCACAACAGTATGGCGCCAGGGGCACCCCGCCCTGGGCCACCGCCAGGGGCACCATCCACACCGTCACAGGACCCTGGCCTCCCTCGCTCCCTTCCTGCCCTGCTTGACGACCCTGTGGTCACCACCTCATCCCCTCCCTCCCTGGCGCTGCCTACCTCCACGGCGGCGTCCTTCCTAGACCAGTTCGCGGGGGGCGGCCCATTGAGCTCCTTGCACCAGGAGCTGTTTGGTCCTGACCCCGCCGTCCCCCTTCCTCACACCAGCCCTCGCCTTACCTCGCAGGACTTCAGGGATGTCGCTCTAAGTCTTCAGAAGGGTTCCTAAACTTTGTGCCACACTGCCTCACCCCCGCCCTGCCCTGCCCTGCCCTGCCCTGCCCTGCCCCCTCCCCATCCTCATCCTTCCCTAGTAGAAACACAGACGCCGGCCCTGCAGACAAATGTGCCGGGCTGGCCGGTGTGCCCGTATGGGTGTGCCACCTCTGCTTGTACCCGATTTTTAGTAAACTCCTTTTAGTATACTGTCTCTATCATTGTCCTACCCTCACACCAAAGCCAACAACACACCTGCTCCTCCTACTGCATCCACAAAATAGCTTAACAACTGACTAATTTATTTTGTATACGAAATGGCAACACAAGCAACTGGAAATTCATCAGTGAGTTTCTGCTTATGCAACGAAGGCAAATAAAGAAACACAAACAGGTGATGAAGGGATGAGGGAAGAGAAACAAAGAGATTCACACTGACGGAACAACTTAATCAAACTGAGAGCCAGCCAGAGACGAAATGTAGGCGTGTGTGAGAAGGAATTCTTGGGAGAAGTGGGAGGATGTTGATGGAGGAGTACGATGGTGAGGTTTCTCATATATATATATAGAGAGAGAGAGATAGATATAGATATAGATATAGATATAGATATCAGCCTTTGTAGGATAAAGTAGGGTAAAATGGCTTTAAGTTAAGGTTGCGAATGACATACAGAAAAAGCTCATTCTTTTGTTTAATAAGTTACTGTGAGAGAGAAGAGAGTCAAGTTTTATTAGTTTATGTGAAGCGTTTCAGCCGTTTGCGCCACTTATAAGAGAAACTGATCTGACTAACCCAGACTGTATTTGCTCTACTGAGGGAAATTCCTTATGGAACATTCAGACAGTTGATAAGAGTTTGTACCACAGGCTGATGTTTTGAAGTCTTTGAAATATGAAAAAACCTTGGAAGGAAAGCAATGACAAGAAATAAAAGAAAGAAGGATATGTTATTTAGCAGAATGACGTATACACCAGAACATGCTATGTTAATGTCTTATTTTTTAAAATTGGAAGAGAAAACGAAGAAGCGGGGAGGTGGGATATAAAATGGTTAAGACTGATTTAAAAAAATAATAACAGACTTGACTGTATACACCACACCCCCTCGTGTTCATGTCTTATCTTTTTCCATTACCCACCTGCCTGTCTGCCTGCCTGCCTGCTTGCCTGCCTACCTGCCCTCGTGGGTAAGCTGCCTCTCTGCCCCCTCACGCGTCCTTTCTCTCCATCGTTGCAGGTGAAAGCGAAGCCAATGAGTGCAGGTTTTGCGGAAAGGTGTGCAGCAATCGTTACAACCTCAAGAAACACGAGAGAGACATGCACCTTAACCGGGGCGCCAAGTTCGTGTGCGACTTGTGCAACAGACACTACAGTTCGCTCAACAGTCTCCAGGTCCACCGCAGCAACTCACACCCCACGGGAGTCGTCAGAAGGAGGATATCCAGCACCTCGCACCTCCTGCAGCACCACCAGCACCTACAGCAGCAGCATCAACAACAGCAGATACAGCAGCAACAGCAAATGCAGCAGCAACAACAGCACTTACAACAGCAGCAGCCAATAAAGTATCAGTCAGAGGAGTACCTGATGAGCCGGGACGAGGTGCCGCCCCCCCACCACCAATACCAAGGGGAAGGACCCGACCCCTCTGACGCAGCCGCCATCGCCGCACTCTTCCGCAAAACACTCAGAACTTAAGTCGCCACATGACAGGACTGAAGATGGTGGTGATGGCGACTCGTAGGGTGTATGAAAAGAGATAGGCTTGGTACAGATGGCTTCTTCAAGGGGTAAAATGTGAAGCTGATGAAGGTCTTGGAATGATTAATGGAAATGAGTGGTATAAGTTTAATGGGGAGAGACGGTAATGATGGAAGTTGGATGGGAGTAATGGTGGAGAGATGAGGTTGGTGATGAACTGACTTAACTACAAATGACCTGGAAAATTATGTGTGAGGCCCGTGTGTTGGTCTGTACTGAAACTTGTTAGGTCACAGTAATTCTTAAGAGAGATGGGATTTCCCTCTGTTTCTTGCATTCGTTTGACTATATAGAAAGTAAAATCCGATTGCGAAATCAGTACCATCTAATGAACTATGTGGACACTGATGAGGCTTCTTGAACATTGAATGAACATAGGGGGAAAAAATAGGCATCGAAGTCTTAAGTAAGGGCATTTATGAACTTTAAATGAAGTTGTAATTATTGGCACGCCTTATTTGAGATTGTCTTGGACATTATCGAGGTGGGTGAAGCAGCGGAAGATAAAAATTTATGGACGAGGTGCAGCCGTGAACACTGACGGGGTTGCTGTGGACATTGCTGGGGTGGGGTGGAGTGAAGAGATGAGCTGTGACATTTTGATAAGAAAGTTAGCAGTATTTCGAGTAATATAAACATTGTACAGTATTTTTACCATTGCAGCGAGTGTGAGCGTGAATGGGCCGATGGGTAATGAAGACAACCGTTTTAGCATAAAGATCATCTCTCTCTCTCTCTCTCTTGCTAACCAGACGATTTCATTGAGCATAGGACCGCCCCTGGTATTGAAGGCTGGATATAACCCCTCCAGTTGGAGAATGTGTATCTAAGGCTAAATAAAATCGTCTGTGGATAGGGGAAAAAAAGAAAGGAAAGAAAATCGCGTCCTCGTGCTGAAGGGGTGAAGCATATATTGCACAGTGGACGTATAAACCAAGAGGCAAGCAATATGGGGGAGGAAAGTAGTGATGTGAAAAAAATAAATAAATCAGAAATTGGAGCACACTTTCACCATTTTATGTAACATTATTTTTCTGTGCGTTTTTGGTATACGTTTTTGTTTATTATTATTATTATTATTATTATTATTATTATTATGCACTATTAGATTTTGTTTATTGTTTAGGTAACCCAGCAAGGAATCTGTATAAAGTAGGCCTATCTATCTGTCTATTTACCTATGTATCTATCTATCTATCTGTTTATTGCCAGACGCCTAAATCTGCGCTGGTGAAATATAGCCTTTGGTTGCCCCTTTACTACTAGGGAGCTCTCCTGGCCTAAACATATTCAACTGGTTTTGTAAGATTCGTGGCATCTTTTCTTTAGCGATTTATTCACCATTGTGTAGCATCATTTTCCTTGGCGATTTATTCAGTATTACGTCGCATCTTTTCCTTGGCGATTTTTTCTCCATTACGTAGCATCTTTTCCTTGGCGATTTATTTTTCATTACGTAGCATCTTTTCCTCAGTGATTTATTCTCCATTACATAGCATATTTTCCTCAGCGATTTATTCTCCATTACTATACCTGGGTGTCCATTTGTACTTTATTGATTCAAAATTGGTTGATATTATAGGGGTATCGGTAACATGCAAGAGATTGTTAAGATGTGATATGCAGAATAAATCGGTAAGGAGGAGGTGCTACGGAGCCTCCCAAGCTACCAAGACCGCGGTAGTGGAAAGGACGTCGTCGGGCTGAAGGGCTATTGGATGACAGCTGCTGACCATCAGTTTGGCTTTGTCTTCCTCTTGTGCCAGGTTAACCCTAAATTGTCGTCTTCTTATTACAGTTCGTATTATTATTATTATTATTATTATTATTATTATTATTATTATTATTTTCGTACTTTTTTATTCGCTTCGTTAGAGTTTCTGAGAGTTCGATATTTTCTTTCTGGCTGTTCCGCCCGTTTACTTTTTTAAGGATAAATATGTCTGTTTTGTTTTTATTTCGAAGACTACCAAAAATATGTATCCAGTATGTTAAGTCTTGGAAAAAAAATAATACTCTGCTTTATGTTCTGTTTTAGGTGCGTCTTTCTTTTGTTTTATTGTATTTATTTATTTTGGAAGTGTGTATTATATCATCGTGTGGAAAGTCACCACAAGTATATTTTTTCATGATTGGAAAAAAAAAAAAGTTTCTCCTTAGTATTCTCTGTCTTTCTTTGCCACGAGTAGCATTGGTGTGATATTAAGTCCATTGTAAGGGGAATGTAATGCCAAGTTTTATGAATACTTGTGACAGTATTGTGTAACTTATTTTTTACTCGAGAAAGTACTGGAACACACACGTACTACTATTCACACACACACACACACACACACACACACACACACAC
>JAGKTI010004611.1:29858-49513 GCA_018397915.1 Birgus latro | reverse complement strand
GATGATGATGATGATGATGATGATGATGATGATGATGATGATGATGACGATGACTATGACGATGATGATGATGATGATGATAATTATTGATGATGATGATGATGACGATAATGATGGATGATAATGACTGCTGCTGCTGATAATAATGATGATGATGATGATGAAGATGATACTGATGATGATGACTGATGACTAACTGATGATGATGACCACGACGACAAAAACATCAGCAACTACTCATATGCACACCAGAATTCCCTATACAGTACAGTACTTGGAAATATGGAACAAACATTTATATACATAAACCAAACAAGGACCAAACACACCCTGCTTCATACAGACCCACAACACTATTTAGAACACCATCCAAAATAACTCAATGCCCCATTCTCAACAAAGTCACATGCCATGTTCCCCTTGCTCCATCACAACACAAATTTAAAGCACTAAACTCTACAAACACCTTACTGTCTAATCTCACACAACAAGCATCGTATGGTATGAACTCGGCAACATCCACATAACACACACACTTGTCACAACAAATCTTTGATGCCATCCCCTGACACAAACTAATCACCAAGATATACAAAAACATGGAAAACAATACCAACTGCTGGCTTGCCAACTATCTGTCTAGTACACAAACACACATTACAATTCAAGGCAAGTCATACATGGCAAGTTATCATGAACCCAAAATCTCCCCTGATGGATTTCCAAACGACTCTATTCTCTCACCCACAACTCTTCAACATACACATGCATGATATTCCCACACCAAACAACCCACAAAAATTGCCACATATGCAGATGACATCACCATAACAACTACAAGCCATATTGCAGACAGCCTGCATACTGCAACAAGACTACCACAACACACTGCAGACTTGGATTATGGACAACAGGCAATACTATCTCAAAACACTGCAGAGTTGGGTTAAGGAAACCAAGCTGACAACTGCCCCAGCCAAATCAACCACCATGCTCAACACCAGCAAAAAATATAAACAAAGGTACTCCCACTCCCCCAAGATCACATTAGACAAAGTGTGTGCCCCACACACCTTCCACTAAGATCCCTGGAGTGACATCAGACTCAAAGCACTGAGGGAAACTACAGGGCCAAACATTGGGTAAACTAAAGAAAAACCCTCTTTACTTGATAAAAAATGCAATAGATCTGTGATCTTCAATGCCTCCCCAGAACAGAATTTCACCCTACCTAATACTAACTACAGTACAACAGCTTCAAAACAATACAAAACAATTCCCTATGCATTACCACTGGCTGCACTAAAACCAATCCCACATCTCACTTACACTCTGAAACTAAAGTCTTCTCTGTCAGAGACTACCTTGATATAAGAGGCACACAATTCTATGCAGCAGCCTGTGCCAATGCACACCATCCTTGTCACTACATGACTGACACACACAACACACCTAGGCACATAAAACCATCACCACAAATATTACCAAACTCTTTACAGCAATGGAAGAAGGGTGGTAACAAAGACGAATACTTGGCCGCCAAGCATAGGGCTAGAAAAGGGGTTTACAGGGCGAAGTCTAAAGTCACAGAGGCTTTTACTTGATAACCTAAATCATGTGGAAGGGAAGAATATTATTTTTAAGGTGGCAAATCAGATGAAGTGGGAGAATAAGGATATCACAGGTGGGCAGTGTGTGAACAATGATGAAGGAAAGGTTGTGGTAACAGTGGAGATATTAAAGATGCACGGACAGAGCATTACAGCCAGTTGTTGAATGAGGAGTTTGACTGGGACAGGGAAAGTTTGGAGCCTGCAGAACCAGTGTTTGGTCCTTGGCCTTTGATTGATGCTGCTACTCTGAGCAGGGCAATAGGCAGGATGTATGTGGGGAAGGCTGCAGGTGTGTCTGGGTTGACTGCTTAAATGGTGAAAGCCTCAGGAGATACAGGAGTGAAGTTAGTCACCGCCCTGATAAATACGGTTATATATGAGTGTGCTGTCCCAGATGACTGGCTGAAGAGTGTTATTGTAAATGTGTACAAGGGGAAGGGTGATGATCTGGAAAGAGGAAGTTATAGAGGCATAAAGCTTTTAGACCTGATTATGAAGGTAATGGAGAGAGTTCTAGAAGGTATGATTCGAGAAAGAGTGAATACTGATGAGATACAGTTTGGGTTTATGCCAGGCAAAGGGACCACTGATGCCACATTCATTGTTCGACAGCTTCAAGAAAAATATACAGAAAAGAGAAAGGAACTGTACTTTGTTTTTGATAATTTGGAGAAGAAATTTGACAGAGCCCCTAGAGAGGTGGTGAGGTGGGCAATAAGAAAGCTTACGATCGAGGAATGGCTGGTTAGGGTAGTCATGGCCATGTATGTGGGTGCTCACACCCAGGTAAGGGTGAATTAAGATTTGAGTGATGAGCTTTCTGTAAATGTTGGTGTGCATCAGGGGTCAGTCTTGAGCCCCTTGTTGTTTATCATGGTGCCTGAAGCCCTCTCAAGTGACTTCAGATATGGACTCCCATGGGAGATGTTGTATGCTGATGATTTGGTGTTGGCTGCAAAGAATGAAAGTGAGGCAGAGGAAAGATTTAGGAAGTGGAGAGATGGTATGGGGCGCAAGGGCTTAAGTGTAAATGCAGATAAAACAAAAGTGATGCTATCTAGGGCTGGGGGTGGTACTGTCAAAGAGCCATATGCGATTTGCCACAAGCATGTGGGAAGTAATTCCATCTTATGCAGTGTCTGTGATAAGTGGGTGCATAAGAGATGTAGTGATATTAGTGGTAGACCGCAAGATAATACTGAATTCACGTGTGCGGTGTGTCGGGGAGAGCATGTGGATATTGACACGTGAAAGGACTGAACTTGCCGTGAGTCTCTTCAGTGTGTGGAAGAGTTTTTTGTTATTTGGGAGACATGTTATGTACTGGAAGTGGGGCAGGAGCTAGCTCTGTGGGCAGAGTGAGGAGTGGTTGAAAGTTCAGGGAGCTGTTCCCTCTCCTGACACTGAGATGGCTCTCCCTCTGTGCTAAGGGATCTTTGTATGCAGCATGTGTTAAGAGTGCAATGCTGTATGGTAGAGAGACCTGGGTGGTAAAGGAAGGGGATATTTGCAGGCTCAAAGGTACAGGAATGGCAATGATTACGTGGATGTGCAGTTCATCCTTGAGTGCAAGGCCTGAGGGCCTAGGTTTACGATGGAAGAGTTGAGAGGTAGGATGGGACTGGAATGTATTGGTGCTGTGATGTGGAGAGGCAGATGAGATGGTTTGGGCATGTGGAGAGGATGAGGGATGATAATTGGGTGCAGAAAGTGAGAAGAGTTAATGCGGGAGGTAGGGTAGTGAGAGGTAGACTGAGCAAGACCTGGGACAAGGTCACTGTGTGACCTCAGAGTTAAGGGACTAAATAGAGAAGCTGCCAGAGATCAAGCAGCATGGAGAGCCGCCATTAGGTGACCAAGGCCAAAGCATGCAAGTATGTTGGAACTTTCAAAAACAAAAACGAAAATGATCCCCCCTCCAGACATTTCAACATCTGCAATGAAGAAACACCTATATACTTCACCTGCAAGATACTACAATACCTTGATAAGAACACATTATTATACGCCTTCCCCCTGACATCCATCCATCAGAGATGTCCATCAACAGAGTTAACTAAGCTCAACTAGCTAGGATTAGAGCAGGATATCATCCAGCCCTTGACAGCTACCAGCTTAGATCTGGGCTATGTGGAATCACAGATAACATATGCCCAGCTTGTAGAGTAGGCCCACACCACATAAAGACATAAATGAGTACTGCATAGCACATGCCACTGTCACAAATTCACGACATTGTATTATTATGGGAAACTACGAACATTAGTGAAATCCCTACGTGTTTCACTCGGTTCTAGCCATCCTGCATTTCCATTCCATCTGGTACAGATTTTCAAAACATTTATCGTTTCACAAGTGACTGTTCTTATGCACAACCAGTATTTCACTGAACAAAGTTAGTACTGAATACATTGTTTGCCCATCCCTGTAATGCTCAGGGTGGGGAGCCCCACCCATTTCCCACGGAGCAAGCCCACAGGCATAAGAAATGCAGTTCAGTTGGAGAGGGACAGCTCCCAGGGGCAGACATACAGCAAGCAGTGTGAGAAATGATTCTCGGAGAACACCCCTCGTGTCTCGATCAGCGGATCATCTCGCAGCTCTGCAACATCATACCTCTCCACTCACCGTAGTTAGTCAGAGATTAGCAGTCGAGAAAGAGACGGACATAGCCAGAGCAGTGTGAAGGGGCAGTGACCAGTGCAGACCATCCTTCACTAGCAGTGTCTTCAGACAGTGAATCATCGTTCCCTCACAGTTCTGCAACTCCATTCTTGATGCACGGGCAGTGCAAGATAGACTTCTAGCAGCTTTGCGACTCCATATCTCTCCAATTACTGGAATTTTCTTTCTGTTTTCTTGATTTAAGAATCTTAGGTAACTTGATTGCATGATTGAGTGAATTTATTTGCTTAAGGTCTCATGTAACATAAGCATTTATTTTGCTGTTAATAAAATTCAGAGCCTTTTCTTTTGAGCTCGAGTTAATGTAAAAATCGTGTTTCATTCTTCCATATTGTTCTTACTTTTTACTTGCTCCCAGTTTGCTCAACTTGTCCTGATTTTAATCACAACTGAGAGTTTGCCAGGTCTTCGGTATTAATTCACAATAAAACCATTTGCACAAGCTACGAGATGCAAAAGCAAAAATATATCAATCTATCTATCTGTTGCCAGACACCTTAATCCCGCACGGGGTGGCCACAAACAAATCTCCTCCATGTCACTCTGTCCCCCGCCATTTCACTGACCAGCTCCCAGCTCACACCCCCCTCTCTCATATACCTCTCCACTCCATCCCTCCATCTCATCCTCAGCCTCCCCCCTCCCTCTTCCCCCCTCCACCTCACACACATACACTCTCCTCATCAGTCTCCCACTCTCCATCCTCTCCACTTGACCAAACCACCTTAATGTATTTCTCCAAATGCTTCCTATCACATCCACATCCACACCACAACACTCCTTCACTTCCTCATTTGTCAGTCTGTCTCTCCATGTGACTCCACATGCTCCTCTCAAATAACTCATTTCCACTAATATCACTCTTGACTTCTGTCCCTCCAACAGGGTCCAAGCTTCACTTCAATACGTTAGAGTTGGTATCACAATTCTGTCATGTAGCAGCTTTTTCATTTCCATGCTCACTTCCCTGTTTCTTATCACTGCTTTCAAAGAACAATATATATATATATATATCTATAAATCTATATACAGTACGCGCGGAAAGTGTTGACGCCATCTTAAAAAAGAAAACATTCTTGTGGTTAGCAAGGAGATACAAATAAATTAACACTCACCATTGAATTTAGTATTTACTGGCATTCCCCTTCACCTTTATTATCTTCTTAAGGCGTCTGGGGAGACTGATGGCGTGGTTTTGCAGAACAGATGGACTAAAACTGCTCCATAGCTGCAGCCTCAAGTATAGGCAAAGATGATGTGTCCATACTATGCAGCTGCCGCTTCATGTACGCCCATAAATTCTCAATGGGATTGATATCTGGGCTGTTTCCGGGCCAATCTCGAATAAAGGGAACCTCACAGTCTGTTAGCCACTGTTTCACTGACTTTGCAACACGTCCAGGGGCAGAATCTTGCATAAATACTCTTGCCTTGGTTTTATAAAGAGTCACTTAAAACATCACATAAGAGCTCCAAATAATTGTTCTGGTTCACTTTTTCATTTGCAGGTAGAATTACCAACTCACCAACACCATAATATGTAAAGCAGCCCCAAGCCATGAGTGAGGCTGGGTATTTAACAAACTTGGAAGTGTACTTAGGATCCAGGGGGTCACTGCCTGGTTTGCGGTACACTCGTAATGAAGGGGTACCAGTGACAGTAAATGTTGACTCATCACTCCAAAGCACAGTTTTCCACTGCTCCTCACTCCAGGCAAGATATTTCTTACAAAATTTACTCTCTTTTTCTTCTGAAGTGCAGTTAGCAGTGGTCTTTTACGAGCACAAAAACTCCTGTAGCCCAGATCGTCATGCAACAGCTGCTGCACACTTCTGACAGACACATCTGCCAGCAACTGTGGGTTCTTTTCTTTTAAATCCCGTGCTGTTAGCCTTGGATCCTTGCTAACTTGCCTTGAGATCAGCTGACGGGTCCTGAAGGTTGTCTTACGAGGTCTCCCAGGCTTGGGAAGTGGAGTGGGAGGAATGGCCTCCCCACTGTCCTTGAACCGCTTCACCAGTCTCTGCACTGTCCTCAGTCTAACACCATCTGATTTGCAATAAATGGGAGTTTGTGGCCAGCTTTGTATAAAGTAATCACTTCCACACGTTTGTCCTTGCTTGTGGTTACTTTAGGCATGATGAGAATGTGGTAGGTAACCAAATAACTGTGTTATTTGAGTCAAAACATGCCCTCGTGGTGCATCACACACAGAGACAATCCTCCTCCTGTGGCTGCCCAAACATTACTGAGCCTGCTCCTGTGGTGCCAAACCTATCAAGCAGGGTTGCCAGCTCCCGTTGAAAAAGCGTCAGCTCATTTCGCATCACAGGGGAGGGTAGTATTGACCCTACTTCACTTAACGCGAANTATACAGGGCGAAGTCTGAATCACAGAGACTTTTACTTGATAATCTAAATCATAGAGAAAGGAAAAATATGATTTTTAGGGTGGCAAATCAGGTGAAGAAGGATAATCGGGACATTGTAGGTGAGCAGTGTGTGAAGAATGATGAAGGAAGGGTAGTGGTGAACAGTGGGGATATTAAAGATGCATGGAGAGAGCATTATAGCCGGTTGTTGAATGAGGAGTTTGATTGGGATAGGGAAGGTTTGGAGCCAGCTGATCCAGTGTTTGACCCTTGGCCTTTGATTGATGCTGCTACTGTGAGTGAGGCAATAGGCAGGATGCGGGTGGGGAAGGAGGCAGGGGTGTCTGGGTTGACTGCCGAAATATTGAAGGCCTCAGGAGATACTGGGGTGAGGTTAGTCACTGACCTGATAAACATGATTATATATGAGTGTGTTGTCCCAGATGATTGGCTGAAGAGTGTAATTGTAAATGTGTACAAAAGAAAGGGTAATGCCCTGGAAAGGGGAAATTACAGAGGTATAAAGCTCTTAGATCAGATAATGAAAGTAATGGAGAGAGTTCCAGAAGGTATGATTAGAGAAAGAGTGAATATCGATGAGATGCAGTTTGGGTTTATGCCAGGCAGGGGGACCACTGATGCCATATTCATTGTTCAACAGCTTCAGGAGAAATATATTGGAAAGAAAAGGGAATTGTATTTTGTTTTTGTTGATTTGGAAAAGCCTTTGACAAAGTCCCTAGAGAGGTGGTGAAGTGGGCAATGAGAATGCTAGGGTTGGAAGAGTGGCTAGTTAGGGTGGTTGTGGCCATGTACGTGGGTGCTTGCACCCAGGTAAGAGTGAATGGAGTTTTGAGTGATGAGTTTTCCGTGAATGTTGGTGTGCATCAGGGGTGTTTTGAGTCCCTTGTTGTTTATCATGGTACTTGAAGCCCTCTCACGTGACTTCAGAGATGGACTCCCATGGGAGATGTTGTATGCTGATGATTTGGTGTTGATTGGAGGGAATGAAAAGCAGGCGGAGGAAAGATTCAAGAAGTGGAGAGATGGTATGGGGCACAAGGGCTTAAGGGTAAATGCAGGTAAAACAAAAGTGATGATATCTAGGGTTGGTGGCAGTACAATCAGAGGAGAGGGAGAGTGGCCATGTGCAGTTTGCCACAAGGGTGTGGGAAGTAATTCCATCTTGTTAATAAATGGGTGCACAAGAGATGTAGTGGTATTAGAGGTAGATTGCGAGATAATGCTGATTTCATGTGTGCAGCGTGTCTGGAGATTGTTAGGCGTGAGAGAGTTGAACTTGCTGGTGAGTCTCTTGAGCGTGTGGAGGAGTTTTGTTATTTGGGAGACATGTTATGTGCTGGAGGTAGGGCTGGAGTTAGCTCGGTTGCTAGGGTGAGAAGTGGTTGGAAGAAGTTCAGGGAGCTGTTGCCTCTCCTGACATTGAGGGGACTCTCCTTACGTGCTAAGGGGTCTTTGTATGCAGCATGTGTTAGGAGTGTGATGCTGTATGGCAGTGAGACCTGGGCAGTAAAGGAAGAGGATATTCGCAGGCTCAAACGTACAGAAATGACGATGATTAGGTGGATGTGCAGTGCGTCCATGCATGCAAGGCCTGGGGGGGCTGGGTTTACAATCGAAGAGTTGAGAGGTAGGAGGGGACTGGAGTGTATTGGTGTTGTGATTAGGAGAGGTAGACTGAGATGATTTGGGGATGTGGAAAGGATGGGGGATGATAATTGGGTATGGAGGGTGAGAAGTGTTAATAGTGTTAATATTGGGGGAGGGGTTGTGAGGGGTAGACCGAGAAAGACATGGAACGAGGTCATTAAGTGTGACCTCAGGGTTAAGGGACTGAACAGGGAGGCTGCCATAGATCGAGCAGCATGGAGAGCCGCCATTAGGTGACCAAGGCCGACGAATGCAAGCAAGTTGGAGAACTAAACGAAACGAAACAATTGGTAATGAATGGTGACGGATGGAATATCTCAAATCTGATGGATGCTGATGATGCTGTACTCATCATCATCCATACCTCCTTTCCCACCCTAGGGCAAGCATGTTGGAGCACTAAGCGAAACTAAACAATTGGTAATGAATGGTGATGGATGGAATATCTCATCTCTGATGTATGCTGATGATGCTGTACTCATCATCATCATCATCATCCATACCTCCTTTCCCACCCTAGGGCAGGGTGAGGAGTAGCAACATCCAGATAGCCCAAATTTGCCCAATCCAATGATCCACTCTTTCATTCACCCATCATTCAAGCCTCCAGAATCCTGGCTCTATCGGATACGCCAAAAACATTCACCACGTTTTGTAGCTTCACATAAACGTATCCGACAGGGTCAATCCAGACGCTGCCACTTTAAAAAGGGGTGCCAAAATCCCTGTTCATGCACCTTTTCTCACAACATTCATCCAGCCAGCTCGATCAAAACCTGTCTTTCTCTCTCTCACTCCTGTCTTCACACGGTACGTACGCTACAATCACTACGACTTTCATCTTCTCAAACTTGACCTCGACATACAAACACCTCAAGCTGACACATTTGTAGTCTCTCATTCCACTCTGCCACACCTCATTCATCAAAAAAGCAACTCCTTCCTTGCATCTTCCTCGCCCATTCATTCCCGATCTTACACATTTCACACCCTCCCACTCCTACACTTCACACTCTTTCATCTTTGTTTCACACAATGCCATCACGGCATATCTCGCACTCTTGAACACATTCACCACTTCCACACTCTTGCTCTCCTCATTCACACCTCTCACATTCCACATAGCCATGCAAATCTGCCCATTTGGTTGGGGCCCTGGGCAGGTGTTGGGCCCTCCGAGGCTCTCTGAAACGACTGCCATGATTTGAGTGATTTTGGATAGGGGAATCTGGGGGACACTTAACCCTGCCATTAACCCCGGTTATATGGTTACCACCCAGTGTAGTAAATGGTTTCCTAGTCACAGGAAACCATTTGGCTTGTCACTCAGTGCAGAAATCATGACATCTCTACACCGAGTGAGTGGATGATGGGCGCCCCCAACTACTTGCAAATAAAGGACACGAGCTTGGTAGACTAGTGCAGAGTTTTGTAGATGTCTGTGAGTGTCGTGCCTTACGAGTAAATGCTGAAAAAGTAAAGTGATGGTTGCTGAGAGAGAAGGTGACTCCTAGTGTGATGTTACAGAGAATGGCGAGAGACTGGAATTGGTGAGAGAGTTCAAATACCTGGGTACAGTGATAGAAATGAGAGGAAATGTGCAAAAGAAGTGGACAGTAGAGTGACACAGGGAAGGAAAGTATCTGGTGCTATGAAGGCCTTGATAAGGAACAGAGGCTTGAGTACTGCAGCAGAACAAGGCTTACATGAAGGTGTGTCAGTGACAACTTTAACATACGGATGTGAGACTATGGTGTGGCACGAAAAGTCAAGAGTACGAGCAGTGGAGATGGGACTGCTGAGGAATGTGTGCAGGGTACAGAGAGTGGACGGGATACAGAATAATGTGATTCGTGAAAGATGTAGAGTGAGGAAACCTGTGAACACCAGAATCGAAAAGAGTGTACCGAGATAGTTTGGTCATGTGGAGAGAATGGATGACAACAGAGTGGTGAAAAAGGCATATCTGAGAGAACCTGAACGAGGGAGGACGCAAAGCAGGCCAAGAAGAAGGTGGAGGGATATGGTGGATGAGCGTGTGAGGAAGAGAGGTAAGAAGGTGGTGAGGCTAAGGAACTGACAAGAGACCAAGCTGGCTGGATGAAGTTTCTGCGGAGAAGCACATAACCTGGGATTTGGCACCCCTTTTAATGTGAGGGCATTCGGACTGGCTCTAGCAGGTAAGTGTACAGGCATACCTCTATTTACAATCACTCAAGATGTGATCATTTCAAAGCTGCGAACACAGAAAAAATAACAACATTTCACAGGTACAAACGTAACCACAAAAAACTAATTTAGCTTGTAGCGGCCCGTAGCGGCCCGTTGCGACCACTTTTGAATGTGGTGGGTGACAGTAGTTGTGAGGCAGGTCGCTAGATGACAGTGTGGGGCTAGGCGGCTAACCTGCCATCTTTTGTTTTGTTTTGTTTGCCTGGAGTAGAGAAGAACGCTTCCCAGTCGTCATTCACGAAGTTTTTCACAAACAAAATGAGATTAAAAGAACCACAGCCTTCAACCTCTTATGCTGAGCCTTCAGCCAAATCTATTCAGCCTGCTTCTCCCGAAAATCCCAACTCGCCCACTGCTCTCTCCTCACCCGCATCTTCCAACAAACTCCACTCCTCCACCTGCCTCCTCTCACTTCCTGCAAGTCCTGCTATGTCTGCCCTCAGGTGAGCTACAATAATGTTTATAAAATAATATAACTCTGTTATCGCTTATGCCCGATGTATATTTACAACTATGAAACAAAATGAAATGCTTGCCACACTGACATCTTCACAGGTGCCAAATGTTCCAGTATATTTCGTCAGTCGTAAACAGGGATCAGACAATAGCAGGAAAAGAGTTGTGTCTTATACTGTATGTTTTTCTTGTGTATTTCTTGTGTTAATTTATACATTTATATTTCATAATACAATATAAACTGCTAAAGAACATTTAAAACCATACTGACAGATCAGTGAACAGTAGAGTGTATTTTTGTGTTGTATGTGTAGTACTGTAAGGGATTTTCATTTTGCTAACAAAATCGACTTGTGAATGGCCTCTTGGAACCAATTATGCTTGTACATTGAGGTATGCCTGTATGCAAAGCTATAGAACGTGGTGAAATTTTTTGCCCTATCAGATGGAGTCAGGATTTCGAGGGCTTGAATGGTGAGTGAACGGAAGCATGGCCCACTGAACTGGGCAAACTTTGGCCACCAGGATGCTGCTACTCCTCATCTTGCCCTAGGGTGGGAAAAGAGGTCCGGATGATGATGATGATGATGATGACGATGACTATGAACATTAGTAAAATCCCAGTGTGTTTCAGTTCTAACCATCCCGCATTTGCACTCTGACTGGAGCAGATTTTCAAAACATTTATCATTGTTTCATGAGTGATTCTTCTTATGCATGATTTCAGTGTATCACTGAGCGAAATTAGTACTGTGTTATCGTTCACCATCCTTGCAACAGTCAAGGGAGGAAGCCCCGCCCACTTCCCACATAGCAAGCCTGTAGGCGTGAGAAACACAGTTCAGTTGGAGAGGGACCGCTCCCAGGGGCAGAGCCCCATAGAACGAGCAGTGTGATAGGTGATTCCCGGAGACCACCACTCGTGTCTCGATCTGCGGATCATCTTGTAGCTCTGCAATGTCATACCTCTCCATTCATCGTAGTTAGGCGGAGATTAGCATTTGAGAGAGACGGACATAACCAGAGCAGTGTGAAAGGGCAGTGACCAGAGGAGATCACCCCTCGTTAGCTGTGTCTTCAGGCAGTGGATCACCATTCCCTTGCAGTTCTGCAACTCCATTCTCAACGCTGGGCAGTTCAGAACAGAGCAGTGCTAGATAGTCTTCTTGCAGGTCTGTGACTCCATATCTCTCCAATTACTGGTATTTTCTTTCTGTTTTCATGATTTGTAAGTGTTAGGTAGCTTGGGGGGGTAGGGGTTTTTCAAGAATTCTCCCCCAGTATCCCTGCTTGTCGTAAGAGGCGACTAAAAGGGTTGGTGGTGGGTTGGTGCCCCACCCCGTAAAAACAACTAACTTGTAGGAGGAGGCTGTAGCACGGGCCGAACAGGGTAGTACTCCCGAGGGGAATGGAATGCTGGCGATAGGGAGAGCTGGAGCTCCTTTCACTAGCTACCTAATCATCCTCCTTTGCTGACCTTTTCAGTGTGACAGTAACATGGAGAGTAGACCAGCATACTCTCCCAATCATTTCCTCTAACTATCATATGCACTACACCACATGCACTTTACATATCACACAACGTATCCCACTACGTTACAGGGGTTGACACCAGCAAGGGCATGCGGCCAGAAAACTTTGCCCCCGCTACCTAGTGGCGGACTTTCGGGGGGAGGCTTGACAGGGGTTCCGCCGGCATAGATCACGGGTCCAGGGCGAGATGGGGCTCGAACCTGTGCTAGAGGGTACAGGGCATTGCGGTTCCCAGGCTGCTGCTTCCGCTCAATAGAGAGGGGCCCGAACCTGGGAGTAGCACCCCAGGAGGCTGCCCTATCAGTGGGTGTATAATGGCGGGGCAGTTGCAGTGCCAAGGCACGCTTGGAGGGTGACCCTGCAGGTGTCCTGGCAGGGTGCCCTGAGGCCACTACCACAGCCACTAGTAAGCTGGTGGGCTAGGGGTCCCAGATCCATTGCCTGGACCTAGGACTGTGCAATGGGCTGGGCCTTTGGAATGTTTACCCCCCTTTATCTTACCGACTATGACCAACTACATATATATGCATCAAAGCAAGCATGATGACAGCAAATCACCCAGGGGGTTTAGGGTGGGTTCGTGGAATGTGGGAAGTTTGAGGGGAAGAGCGGGGGAAGTTGCTGAGGCATTTAGTAGGAGGTGGATGGATGTGGCTTGCTTGCAGGAAGTCCGGTACAGGGGTGGATCAGCCAGAAAGATTGCTGGGAAGGATTGCTACTATAAGCTGTTTTGGCAGGGGGGAACTGACGGATATGGGGGTGTGGGTGTGTTGGTTGCGGAGAAATGGGTGGAATATGTTATGAATGTCATGAGAGTAAGTGATAGGATAATAGTAGTGAAAATTTTGATCGGACGGGTGATGATTTCAGTTATATCAGCATATGCTCCACAGTTAGGATTGGATGACGCAGAGAAGGATAGATTTTGGGATGATTTAATACGTGTAGTAAGTGGTATGGGTGATGATGAGGTAGTGGTTCTGGGAGGGGATTTAAATGGTCATGTTGGTGAAGCAGCTCAAGGTTATGAAGGAGTCCATGGAGGATGTGCATATGGTGTGAGGAATGCGGAAGGGGAAAGAATACTCAAGTTTGGGGAGGCTATGGACATGATTGTGTGCAACACACATTTTAGAAAAAGAGTGAGTAGATTGATTACGTACGAGTCCGGGGGAAATAGTACTCAGATAGATTATTTTCTGGTCAGGAGGGTTGATAGGAGATTAGTGAGGGATGTTAAAGTTGTAGGAAGCGAGGAGTGTGTGCAGCAGCACAAACTGTTGATTTGTGACATGGTGCTTAAGGAACGAATGATGAGAAGGAGGACATATGTACCTAGGACGAAAATATGGAAGCTGGGAAACCAATTAGTAAGGGATGCCTTTTACAGTGAGATGAGGAGAATGGTGGCTGAACAGGAAGCCGTAGATAGAGACGTTAATGAACAGTATAGAGCCCTTAAGAACAACCTCTTGAGAGTTACCGATGCAATATGCGGTTGGACAAGAGGCCCACCAAGACATAAAGTAACTTGGTGGTGGGATGAGGGTGTAGAAGCTGCAGTTAAGGAGAAAAGAAGGCTTTTTCGGGAATGGAAGAAGGGTGGTAACAGGGAGAAGTACTTGGCTGCCAAGCGCAGGGCTAGAAGAGAGGTATACAGGGCGAAGTCTGAGTCACAGAGACTTCTAGCTATCTATTGCCAGACGCCTCAATCCCGAACGGGGTGGCCACAAACAAATCGCCTCCATGTCACTCTGTCCCCTGCCATTTCACTACCACGCTCCCAACTCACACCCCCCTCTCTCATATACTTGATAATCTAAATCATGAAGGAAGGAAAAATATGGTTTTTAGGGTGGCAAATCAGGCGAAGAAGGATAATCGGGACATTGTAGGCGAGCAGTGTGTGAAGAATGATGAAGGAAGGGTAGTGGTAAACAGTGAGGATATTAAAGATGCATGGAGAGAGCATTATAGCCAGTTGTTGAATGAGGAGTTTGACTGGGATAGGGAAGGTTTGGAGCCAGCTGATCCAGAGTTTGGCCCTTGGCCTTTGATTGACGCTGCTACTGTGAGTGAGGCAATAGGCAGGATGCAGGTGGGGAAGGTGGCAGGTGTGTCTGGGTTGACTGCTGAAATGTTGAAGGCCTCAGGAGATATTGGGGTGAGGTTAGTCACTGACCTGATAAATATGATTATATATGAGTGTGTNCGGGAATGGAAGAAGGGTGGTAACAGGGAGGAGTACTTGGCTGCCAAGCGCAGGGCTAGAAGAGAGGTATACAGGGCGAAGTCTGAGTCACAGAGACTTTTACTTGATAATCTAAATCATGAAGGAAGGAAAAATATGGTTTTTAGGGTGGCAAATCAGGTGAAGAGAGATAATCGGGACATTGTAGGCGAGCAGTGTGTGAAGAATGATGAAGGAAGGGTAGTGGTAAACAGTGAGGATATTAAAGATGCATGGAGAGAGCATTATAGCCAGTTGTTGAATGAGGAGTTTGACTGGGATAGGGAAGGTTTGGAGCCAGCTGATCCAGAGTTTGGCCCTTGGCCTTTGATTGACGCTGCTACTGTGAGTGAGGCAATAGGCAGGATGCAGGTGGGGAAGGTGGCAGGTGTGTCTGGGTTGACTGCTGAAATGTTGAAGGCCTCAGGAGATATTGGGGTGAGGTTAGTCACTGACCTGATAAATATGATTATATATGAGTGTGTGGTCCCAGATGATTGGCTGAAGAGTGTAATTGTAAATGTGTACAAAGGGAAGGGTGATGCCCTGGAAAAGGGAAATTACAGAGGTATAAAGCTCTTAGATCAGATAATGAAAGTAATGGAGAGAGTTCTGGAAGGTATGATTAGAGAAAGAGTGAATATCAATGAGATGCAGTTTGGGTTTATGCCAGGCAGGGGGACCACTGATGCCATATTCATTGTTCGACAGCTTCAGGAAAAATATATTGGCAAGAAAAGGGAACTGTATTTTGTTTTTGTTGATTATGAAAAGGCCTTTGACAGAGTCCCTAGAGAGGTGCTGAAGTGGGCAATGAGAAAGCTGGGGTTGGAAGAGTGGCTGGTTAGGGTGATTATGGCCATGTACGTGGGTGCTCGCACCCAGGTAAGAGTGAAGGGAGTTTTGAGTGATGAGTTTCCCGTGAATGTTGGTGTGCATCAGGGGTCAGTTTTGGGTCCCTTGTTGTTTATCATGGTGCTTGAAGCCCTCTCACGTGACTTCAGAGATGGACTCCCATGGGAGATGTTGTATGCTGATGATTTGGTGTTGATTGCTGAGAATGAAGGGGAGGCTGAGGAAAGATTTAAGAAGTGGAGAGATGGTATGGGGTACAAGGGCTTAAAGGAAAATGCAGATAAAACAAAAGTGATGATATCTAGGGTTGGTGGCGGTACAATCAGAGGAGAGGGAGAGTGGCCATGTGCAGTTTGCCACATGGGTGTGGGAAGTAATTCCATCTTGTGCAGTGTTTGTGATAGATGGGTGCACAAGAGATGTAGTGGTATTAGAGGTAGACTGAGAGATAATGCTGATTTCATGTGTGCAGTGTGTCGGGGAGAGCAGGTGGAGATTGTTAGGCGTGAGAGGGTTGAACTTGCAGGTGAGTCTCTTGAGTGTGTGGAGGAGTTTTGTTATCTGGGAGACATGTTATGTGCCGGAGGTGGGGCTGGAGTTAGCTCGGTTGCTAGGGTGAGAAATGGTTGGAAGAAGTTCAGGGAGCTGTTGCCTCTCCTGACATTGAGAGGACTCTCCTTATGTGCTACGGGGTCTTTGTATGCAGCATGTGTTAGGAGTGTGATGCTGTATGGTAGTGAGACCTGGGCAGTAAAGGAAGAGGATATTCGCAGGTTTAAACGTACAGAAATGACAATGATTAGGGGGATGTGCAGTGCGTCCCTGCGGGCAAGGTCTGGGGGGGGGGCTGTGTTTACGATAGAAGAGTTGAGAGGTAGGATGGGACTGGAGTGTATTGGTGTTGTGATGAGGAGAGGTAGGCTGAGGTGGTTTGGACATGTGGAGAGGATGGGGGATGATAATTGGGTACAGAGGGTGAGAAGTGCTAATATTGGGGGAGGGGTTGGGAGGGGTAGACCGAGAAAGACATGGGACGAGGTCATTAAATGTGACTTAGGGGTTAAGGGACTGAATAGGGAGGCTGCCAGAGATCGAGCAGCGTGGAGAGCCGCCATTAGGTGACCAAGGCCGACACATGCAAGCATGTTGGAGCCTTCAAAAACGAAACGAAATTGTGTTTCATTTTTCCATACTGTTCTTACTCAGTTTTTCTTTGCTCCCACTGTGTACAAACTTTTCTTGATACTGTATTAATCACAACTGGCAGTTAGCCAGTTCTTTCGTATTATTTCAAAACAAAACCGTTTGCACAATCTCGGAGATGAGAAAGCAAGAATTTGATCTAGTAAGTAATCTTCCCACTATCCGACGTAACAGAGCCAAAGGCATGACCGGAAAGTGGTCTTGCCCGAATAGTGGCCCTGAAGCTCCAGCACTGGTCATTCATGACTCTAACCTAACCTAACCAAAAACAGAAAATCACCTACCTACTTCCCTACCGGACATGCATAGCACTTATTTAAGACCCCATTCACATAAATAATTGGCACAAAGCATAAATTAATTGAATTTTAACCCAAAAATGATGATTTTGAGGTGAGTAAGGCAGAGGTGTTCACAAGTTGGCAGGTTAGTGTAAGTAAGTATCGGACGTGGTAATCACTATGAAAATCATCATTTCTCACATCTTATGCACTAAAATATGGGATACAAAGCATCAAATAAATAAACTGTTACCAGAAAAAGAGTTAGGTATGGCAAAGGTGTTCACTGTTCACCAACAGCACAGGACATTCTTGACTCTAACCTAACCTAACCTAAATCAGAAAACCACCTACCTACCTCCCTACTGGACATGCATAGCACTTATTTAAGACCCCATTCACATAAATGATTGGCACAAAGCATAAATTAATCGAATTTTAACCCAAAAATGATGATTTTGAGGTGAGTAAAGCAGGGGTGTTCATGAGTTGGCAGGTTAGTGTAAGTAAGTATTGGATGTGGCAATCACTATGAAAATCATCATTTCTCACATCTTATGCACTAAAATATGGGATACAAAGCATCAAATAAATAAATTGTTACCAGAAAAAGAGTTAGGTATGGCAAAGGTGTTCACTGTTCACCAACAGCACCGGTCATTCTTGACCCTAACCTAAACTAACCTAAATCAGAAAACCACCTACCTACCTCCCTACCAGACATGCATAGCACTTAAGACCCCATTCACATAAATAATTGGCACGAAGCATGAATTAATCAAATTTTAACCCAAAAATGATGATTTTGAGGTGAGTAAGGCAAGAGTGTTCGCCATCTGACTACATAATGAACGTAAGGAAGAGACATGATTATTACTGAGAAAATCACCTTTTCACAGCCTATGCACTTAAATATGGGACACGAAGCATGACATAAATAAAATACAATCAGAAAAATTATGATTTAGAGGTGTGTAGGGCAAAAATGTTCACCAGTTGACTAGATAGTGAATGTATATAAGAGACATGGTAATCACTGAGAAAATCACCTCTTTCACAGCCTGTGCACTCAAATATGGGACACAAAGCATGAAGTGAATAAAATGTAACCAGAGAATGAGGATTTAGAAGTGATTATGGAAAATATTTAGCAGTTGACAATGTATGCTTACATGTCCATGATTGTTGTTTACCCCTTGTTTACCCCCACCTCTAAGGTGTTTACAGTGGTCATAATTGCTCTTGAAGCATGTCCAGTAATCCAGTGTTTAACTACACTTAATCCTTAGCACTGTGACTTATGATTATTTAAACAAGAACGAAAATACCGCAAGCGATCGGGAGTTGAGACAGAACTAGGAGGAGGGGATAGCACGGGAAGGGAGTTGGTCAGTGCGCGAGGGAAATTCAAAATGACGTGGTCGGAAAAAATCGGATTTTTTTTTTCTTTGCAATTTTGGGGTTTCGGCCATCAGCTTACGATGTCCGAACAGTGAGGTCACCGGATAGTGGTCATCCGGATAGTAGAAAGATTACTGTACTAAGTTCCAGGTTTAATTACTGTCAGGGGGCAAGGGTCATTCTTTCTCTCACAGGCCGACAGTACTAATAACTCAGCATTTGTGAGTAGTTATCCCCAGCTGAGTTCTGTTTGAAGAGAAATTTTATAAATCTCTCATTTTCTAAGATTGGCGAAAAGTAAAAACTTAATACTTTAATTTCATTAGACGATACCTGCATGCACAAGTGTGTGTAAGCATGCATGAATGCTTGTATGTGTGTGAATGCTTACTTAGCAATAAGGAATTTGGCCAGGTGTAGGTGACCACAGGTGGCTGCAGCATGAAGTGGTGTCCATTTTTCAGAATCCTGAGCATTAACATCAGCCCCATGTGCCACCAGCAGCCTCATCATTTCCTCGGAGTCATCTATGCAACACTGATGCAGTGCTGTCAATCCATCTTCATTGGTGGAGTCAGGGTCAACGCCACTCTCCAGTAAGCTTTGCACTGAGGACAATTTCAAACTTACTTAAATGGTACCTCTAATTAAAATGAAATTTTTCCTGTGCTAGCTGTGATTCATCTTAAGCAGTTATTTACACTGCCAAAATTACCTATACAAGAAGTTCATATGAAAGGTGAAGTTTTCCAATGATTATACAAGTATCAACAAACACTCAAGCAGTCATACATCAACCACTACCCTGCCAGCTAGAATATACAGGGTATCCCAGGAGGAATGGGCAAAACTTTCAACAGAGAAAAGATAAATCGGGGATTCTAAGCAAAAAATGCAATACAGGTATCAAAATGGGTCAAACTCTTGGCCATTAAAAAGCTACAGTTACTGATAAGTGAATTATGAAGAAGACAATTTTCCTCCTATTGGGTCAACAATTACTGTACTTGTAGCTCTCACATTTTTTATCTGGACCTGTGTTCATGTAGTACCTTTCGCTTAGAATTTCCTCATCTATTATTTCCCAAAGTTATGCCACCTATCCTGTGTGTATATATATATA
>JAGKTI010004611.1:2279-19960 GCA_018397915.1 Birgus latro | reverse complement strand
AGTCAATCATTGCCTTCCGTTCATTCATTCCCCCTTCCTCTCTTCTCACCACTCGCCATGTATACCTATGGATCATTTTGTGCCTGAAGAGGGTATTAACTACCACCAACCCCCTCCCAGCACAAATGTCCACTAAAGCACTGCCATTCTCATCCATCTCTGCAGGCACACCCCACTCACCAACCACTCCATCCACCTTCTCATTCCCCAGCACTCACACTCATAAAAAGTACAGTACACAGAACAGTTTTATAATAACAACAGAGGCTGAGGACATGATAACTGAGAGGCCATTGGCTTTGCAATGCAATACAATACAGTACACTACCTCGAACTTAGGATGCACAGATTTAGTGACAGACCAGGGTTTTGTGACCGTGTGGTCAGAAGAGTGGAGCACACAGATATGTCTTCACTGAACAACATCCACAGGCGAGAATGAGAATGCCAAGGTATTCTCGGCGCACCGAGTGAGGCGCACCCATGGTGGATTCTGTTTAGCTGGCACATAGTGGGTGTTTTCACTGGCTTCTGAGTTTTGGTTGGCTACCATTTACAAGCTGGTCGAGTTGCCTCAACACCAGATATTGCATTGGACCGTGAGTTACATCCTGTTTTGGAGCCAGATGTTGCAAAATTTAGCCGGATATTGCTTTAACAGAGCCAAAATTGCTGTGCTGGATATTGCATTGGGCCGGATATTGCGATGACGATTAATTGAGAGTTCACTGTATTTTAAATTCTCTTCCTCTTCTATGTGAATAGCTAGTAAAAACACACTGCTGCTAACAAAAGGATACAAGTTATCATTATAGGTCAGGGATGTATTCCAAAATTTGACCAAGCACCAGTAGTTATACAAACCGAGGGAAACCAGCAAATCATCTGTATAAGTAGCAATGTAATTCAACTGACAATTTTCTGTAATGTACTACAGCCTTAAGAGCAAAAATAATAAATAAATAAATATAACAACTAAACAAATAAATAGCTAAATAAATCAGCAGACCCTCACTATAACATACAAACTGGGGGGAAGACTGATCCGATACAGCCGATAGTCCGTTATATCCAATCGTCCCACCAAAGAGGGATTTCAAGTATAAGTTTGAAAATAAATGAATACAACAGCATATTCTGGTACAAAAATTTCACACTAATCTGACCCATAATTTCACTCTTTTGCAGCTTATTTCACATCCTTGTCATAGTACTTCTTCATGACTAGTACAGTACTGTACTGTATTACTATACAGTACTGTACACTATTATTGCAACTAAACAGTCATAATGGGGAGGGGGCAATTTTGGGCCAGGCTGTAGTAAAAAGGGTGGGAAACTAATTTAGTGTGCCCCAATGCATCACATTTAACGGTCATTGTTTGCTGTGGCCGAGGGAAGTTCAGTGGCATTCGCAGCATCCACTAAATCCGATTGCTGGTCTATTGAGGCCCGTTAAAGTAAGAGTCTAATGGAAATAAAAGGTGACATACCACCAACTTACTGTTTTAGCTACCATGCTAAAAAATCATAATGATGGAAACTAACCTTCCTCAATATCATTCCTGGCAGCAGCTTCCAACAGCATCACATTACTAATGAAGAGAACTTTCTTTGTATTCTCCCGCCGCCTCTTCTGTGCTTCATTCAATGCTGTTTTTTCCCTCTTGCTTCCCACCATCTCCTTCTCCTTTTGTGACCACTTCTTCATCTGCTGCATGCGTCGGCGTCTGGCCAGCTTAAGTCGCTCTTGTGTCGACAGCTTCTCAATGTAAGCCATCTCGGCAATAAGCTCACTGTGCTCCATTGTGACAAGCTTACCGCCCACCTCACACACTATCACAAATGACAGATGCTGAAGTTTCACATTGGAATGACACCTTACAAGAGTTCAAGGGGATCATTGTTTTGCAAGAATACACTTAATGAGGCAGTACTTGTATTATCACTTCCCTCTGAGACCATGGCTGATAATTCAGAAACACTATGAGAGTGTAATCTACAGAAAAATGTCAGACTTCTCAGTTTACAGTTTAAATTCATACTATGCAGCATACTTCTCACTCTTACTTCAACTGGCATCTTGTTCAAATTATCAATTTTCTACTAAACTTTCATATTTCTAAATAAAAACTCAGAGCTACTGTACTAAACTGATGCACCAAGTTACAGTTGTACTGTATTGAGATCATGATTGGATGGATTATCTATTATGCTGTAAACCTGCAAAAGAAAAGCAAAAATATTACATAAGCAAACATTAAAAGAAAAAGTTGAAAATACATTATGAGGCCACCACCATGTGAGTGGATTTAAGTACGTGGGTAGTGTGGTAAGTAAGGATGGAAGTTTAGAGGGTGAAGTGCTTGAAAGGGTACAACAGGGAACAAAGGTCGCTGGTTCTTTGAAAGCAGTGATAAGCAACAGGGAATTGAGCATGGAAGTAAAAAAAGATCACTGCATGACAGTACAGTATTGTGATACCAACTCTAATGTATGGAAGTGAAGCTTGGACCTTCTTGGAAGGACAAAAGTCAAGAGTGAGAGCAGTGGAAATGAGTTATTTGAGAGGAGCATTTGGAGTTACATGGAGAGACAGACTGACAAATGAGGAAGTGAAGGAGCGCTGTGGAGTGGATGTGGATGTGTTAGGAGAAATACACTGAAGTGGTTTGGCCATGTGGAGAGGATGGAAAGTGAAAGACTAACGAGGAGAGTGTATGCGAATGTCGAGGAGACTGTATGCGAGAGAGACGGAAGGGGGGAGAAGGAGGGGAAGGCAGAGGATGAGATGGAGGGATGGAGTGAAGAGGTATATGAGAGAAGGGTGGGTGAGCTGGAAGTGGGGCAGTGAAGTGGCACTGGACAGGATGGCAAGGAGGCGATTTATTTGTGACCACCCCTTATGGGATCGAGACATCTGGCAAAAAACAGATAGACTGATTAATACTCCCGAGCTGAAAGACGTTAAGTAAGTTCCTCAGTTCATACATTATTTTCTCAGACAGGCTATAATGCCTTAGGGATGACAGTGACAAGACATGCCGAATGCTACGATAAGTACAGTACGGTGTAGGCTACCAAGGAAGATTACATAAAAGATTTAAAAAGATGATAAAACCAAATGTTCAGCATCAATGCTAAAACGTGGGGTGTAGAAAAGAGGAGCTGTATAGTATCTAAAGACTAGAAGAGGGTACAGTAATTATTGGACCAGTAAAGTACAATACAACTGTACAGTATTAGCTAACAAAAGGACAACCTAGAAGAATGGAAGAATCACTGAGGAATTAGCTACAAGGTAGTCTGTGATGCATATGGAATTGGAGAGAGGCTACTGAAGATGCTCAAGTCTCTCTACTTTGAAAGCAGTGGTACCATGTAGTGTTTGTTTCAAGTGCAATAGGGAACTGTATGATAGTTTTGAGAAGGAAGTGCAACACTGTTGGATTATACTGCTGTGATTATTTACTGTAATACTGTAGCTACCATAACTCTTCAGACAGATAAGGTTTGAGTGAATTCAACATGAGGGTACCAGATGTAGTACTGTATGAGGAGAAGTAGATTTTTTTTTTCTTTATCTGCTTACTGGCAGTGGTAGGTCTATAGTCCATATAAATTACAGTATACCATGTTACTGTGTTAAAAGAAAAAAAAGTAGGTACTGCACATATATACCAGTAGGTATGTACTGCGTACTGGTATACAGTAGGCGCGGAAAGTGTTGACGCCATCTTAAAAAAAGAAAACATTCTTGTGGTTAGCAAGGAGAAACAAATAAATTAACACTCACCATTGAATTTAGTATTTACTGGCATTCCCCTTCACCTTTATTATCTTCTTAAGGCGTCTGGGGAGACTGATGGCGTAGTTTTGCAGAACAGACGGACTAAAACTGCTCCACAGCTGCAGCCTCAAGTTTAGGCAAAGATGATGTGTCCACACTACGCAGCTGCCGCTTCATGTGCGCCCATAAATTCTCAATGGGATTGATATCTGGGCTGTTTCCGGGCCAATCTCGAATAAAGGGAACCTCACAGTCTGTTAGCCACTGTTTCACTGACTTTGCAACATGTGCAGGGGCAGAATCTTGCATAAATACTCTTGCCTTGGTTTTATCAAAAGAGTCACTTAAAACATCACATAAGAGCTCCAAATAATTGTTCTGGTTCACTTTTTCATTTGCAGGTTGAATTACCAACCTACCAACACCATAATATGTAAAGCAGCCCCAAGCCATGAGTGAGGCTGGGTATTTAACAAACTTGGAAGTGTACTTAGGATCCAGGGGGTCACTGCCTGGTTTGCGGTACACTCGTGATGAAGGGGTACAAGTGACAGTAAATGTTGACTCATCACTCCAAAGCACAGTTTTCCATTGCTCCTCACTCCAGGCAAGATATTTCTTACAAAAATTTACTCTCTTTTTCTTCTGAAGTGCAGTTAGCAGTGGTCTGTTATGAGCACAAAAACTCCTGTAGCCCAGATCGTCATGCAACAGCTGCTCCACACTTCTGACAGACACATCTGCCAGCAACTGTGGGTTCTTTTCTTTTAAATCCCGTGCTGTTAGCCTTGGAACCTTGCTAACTTGCTTTGAGATCAGCTGACGGGTCCTGAAGGTTGTCTTACGAGGTCTCACAGGCTTGGGAAGTGGAGTGGGAGGAATGGCCTCCCCACTGTCCTTGAACCGCTTCACCAGTCTCTGCACTGTCCTCAGTCTAACACCATCTGATTTGCAATAAATGGGAGTTTGTGGCCATCTTTGTATAAAGTAATCACTTCCACACGTTTGTCCTTGCTTGTGGTTACTTTAGGCATGATGAGAATGTGGTAGGTAACCAAATAACTGTGTTATTTGAGTCAAAACATGCCTCGTGGTGCATCACACACAGAGACAATCCTCCTCCTGTGGCTGCCCAAACATTACTGAGCCTGCTCCTGTGCTGACAAACCTATCAAGCAGGGTTGCCAGCTCCCGTTGAAAAAGCGTCAGCTCATTTCGCATCACAGGGGAGGGTAGTATTGACCCTACTTCACTTAACACGAAAAAGAATGACGTCGGCAAAAAAAGTCAATACTTTCTGCGCCTACTGTATATGTAGCTATGCATGTACCAGTACTGTACAGTAGCCTATAGATTACAGTATAGGCCTATTATGGGTGGTACAATACCAGTACTAATACTGTATGTTACAGTACTCTTGCATGTGTAAAAGGAGGTTACTGGCACTAAAAATACCAGTGTGTGTGTGTGTGTGTGTGTGTGTGTGTTTTTGTGAGATTAAATTGCTCCAGTATAGCAAACATCTGTCAGTCTCACTTAGGCTACAGATAAAGATGTAACATCATCACACTCATAATGCAGTGGTGGCAGCAGAATTTTTCTAATGTAAGGCCTGGGAGAATTCACTTTCACCAAAATGGTCTCAATTGGTTCAAAATGTTTGTTGTTGTTACTGGTACTGTGTCAGGGCACCAGCTATTAGTTATAGCAATGAGAAATTTCTGCATGATGTATTGCACCACACATATCTGGAAGCTGTTCACCATATGAAAAAATGCATGATGATGAATGGGAATGGTAATTGCAAAGCAGGACAGAGGCAAACATGATTTTTTTTTTCGGTGGTGTACATAGAAGGGATAGCCTATAGCCTAATGCCAGGAAAAATGGCACTGGCATAGGTGAAAAATGTTGTCATGTGGTAGAAGAATGGGAAAGCAGCAGATGTTGACAGTTTATGTAGAAATAACTGGAGTAGCCTGAGTGTGGGAACCTGGAATGAAGTGCTTGTTCAGAATTTGTATGAAAGCCTGACTGAGTGAAACTGTACAGAACCTACAGAGCGGAAGAAGGCTATGCCCCTGTACAAGAATAAATGTGACTGAAACGAGTGCAAAAATTATCATGGTACATTAAAGTTTGTTACAGAGCAGGCCTACTGAAAGACAGGTATGTGGTGTCTTATTACAGGGAAGGAATATGTCAGGTCTGGTGAGTGACAAACAGAGTGGCATCATGAGTGGTAGCTAAGTGATAAGATCAAATATCTACAATGAGACAGATACCAATACTGCATTAGAAATAAAACTTGCGAAAATGCTAAAGTATTTATGGTATTCATGAAACCTGAAAAATTTTTGAATAAGATAAACAGTTTTTACAACAGCAGTTGAGCCTGCTTAAAGGTAGCTAAGTAAGCATCTTTCAGCAAGTGACTGGTTTAATATCAGCATTGGAATGAAAAAAGCATGTGTAATGTCCTCATGGCTATCCAATACATATGTGGAGTAATGAGTGACTCAAAAACTTTAGTTATGGAAAGGGGGATGAAGATGGTAATGAACAGTGAAGAGTACAGTATCTTAAAACTGATGTATGCACACGATGCTGTGTTACTTGCTAACAATGAAGAAGAACTGTACCATATGGTACAGACTGGGGTAGAGTTTTGTGGATGTCTATTAGAATCAGCTATGCTTGGAAAGTAAATGCAGAGGAAAGTCATGGATGATGAGAAGGAAGGTGACTCCTGATGTGATGGGACAGTGAATGGAAAAAGAATTGGTGTGGGAATTTCAGTACCATAACTGGGTCTGATGATAGGGGTAAATCCAAAAAGGAAGCAGAAATTAGAGTAGGCTAGTACAGTACAGGAATGAAAATTGATACAATACAGTGGTCTTAGTATGGCAGCTGCAAAAGGGCTGCACGATGGTGTTTTAATACCCACATTAATATAATGAACAGGCGTGAGATCTTGGTGTATCATGAAAATAAGAAGCCAAGGGTAAGAGAAGTGGGAATGGGGTCACTGAGGAATAGCTATCTATAGTACACATAACCACCAGTCAAGCAATAATCAAAACATATTCATCTCCAATTTCTAGTTCTTGACCTGAGTGCTGTATGGTGTATTATGATGTGCCCTTTTTAATGTTGAGGATGTGTTCCAGAGAAACTGTGCAAAATGTCAATTACTGTACCATGAAGTGACTGGCAATGATACAGTACCTACAGCTACTCCCACAAGCCTGCTTAGAAAAGAACGGCAACAGATAATCTGGGAAAGTACCAGCACCATACTTCAAAAAGAATGACAAGGCTACAGGCTTGGCAACTACCAGTAATACCGTATCACAGTCACACTCTCAGGCATGGAATCAGCTACAAGCTGGTGTACATTTGGTCAAAGTCCAAGCTGAAACTCACATTATTACAAGAATTACGGTACCAGTATTACAAATTTGAGATCTTTTTTTTTTTCCCAACAGTTTCAAACAACTGGTGTGAAGTAATTAGATGATTCTGGCACTCTGTTACACTTCCAACCCACTGAAAACCACTACTGTAATTGCATTACAACCAACATCAGTATACATAAGGTTTGTTAAGAAACATCACATTCATTTTTATTACCAGCATTAAATCCACTAGTCTATTTCATTCAGAGAGATTGAATATTGCATCAATCAATCCATCTGTACAATGATGACATGCTTCCTTTTAAATGAAGCCCCATATTAACGCAGGCCATAGTATGGCTGATGCTTCCTTTGGACTGGATTTTGACCAAGTGCCAAAACCAACTAGGCCTAATGGTACAGTAATTACTTCTCAATACTGGTACAGCAGCTGTTGCAAACTGCCAAGACAAAAGAAATCAGAGATATGTATTAAGATCTGAAACCATGTTAGAGACAGCTTAGCCAATGGCTCTATGCAGCTACTTGTGACAATGTTTCTTACCTAAAAGTGCTGATTGTGTGGCTACTTACCAAGTCTCTAGCAATATTACACTCATGGCAATACCTCCAAGGGTCACAGGCAGCCACCTACCTACCATAACAAAAGCTCAATAAAATGATCTAGAACAAACCTAAGAAAAAATAAGATATATATACATGTGCCAAGATTTTCAGGTTGATAAACTACCCACCAGGTCAATCCATCCTCAGTCATTTCATCCCCACTAACCTAGCCTAACTCAATCTAACCAGAGCAACTGTGAAACAGATGAGTTTGGTGCCAGATGAACATGTAACCATAACAGGTACTGAAGGTATTAAAAAAAAAGAAGATTACCCTAACCTCTTCAGTCAAAAGCATCTCTTGTAAGCTGAACAGGATTGTACATTACTGTATGGTATACAATATGCTGTAGACAGCAGATGTAGTAACTCCTTGGTTCATCTTACACATGAACCTGATGGACTGTAAGCTGAGGCTGCCCTTCTCTGGCAATCCAAGATCCTCTATTCACAGGTTATGGAGATAGGTGAGGAGCATTTGCATGACCAAGTAGTGGAGCCACTCACTTATACCATACCTGTGCCACCATGTGAAGTTGTCTCTCTCCAATACCACAGTATGATATCTGGCCATTAATTAAACATTACAGTATATCTATCTATCTCTCTATCTATTGCCAGACACCATAATCCCGTAAGGGGTGGCCATTTGACTTTGAGTTATTTCTTCTTTTTACGGGGAGGGGCACTAACCCTCCACCAACCCACTTGTTGACACGTAGGGAGCACGTATGGTTTGGTTATATGGTTACCACCCAGCGTTATAAATGGTTTCTTGGCTTACAGGAAACCATTTGGCTTGTCACTCAATGTAATGCCACCTGTAAAGGAAAGAAAAGCAGTAAGAAGTGACAGGAAATATAGGAGAAATAGGAAGAAAGGACGGCAGGCACAGAAAAAGAATGATAAAGGCTAAGGAAGAAGTAGGCAGCACTACATCAAGAGAGTGGATGATGGTCACCACCACCTACCACTAATACTGTAATGTATTTTCTTATTTTACTAGTCTATGTCTCAAGTCTATTCTGAAATGTAATTTATTATATCTGACAGGTCCTATTTTTGCTATATCACTGTCTGTCAATTTTTATGTTACACAAGTCTGGTAGGTTTGGCTTGCATGTCACAAAACTCAAGTGGTGAGGGTGGACTAAAAATATAGTATTTCAGTCTAGTAAAAATGTACCAAAATATCAGATGACATACTTTTCATTCAAGCAATTCATCTTAGAAAGATACCAATACCAGGTACATATGATATGCACGCAGAATAAAAGTAAGCAGCAGCAAAACTCAAATTAATTAGGGTACTGTAGTATTACTGTATTTTCCCATGACGACTGGTGGGATTCTCTGCAGTTACAATGAAAATTAATGAATTATGATCCTTTCATATCTGAAAAAACTGCTTCTCCATTGCAAGACCAGTTACTCAACTTTTTTTTTTTTTTCACAACCTGACCATAAGTTATTGGTCTGTAGGGAAAAAGAATGCCTACGTTGTTAGTACAGTACGGTACCTTGGATGATGCAGAGGCCTTGTACAGTACCAGTATCCCAGAATAATGGATGAATAACCCATCATCACCAGCTCAATGGTCAAGTAACAGATATAAGCAGTGCAACTAAGCCTCATGGCATCTGCACTCACCCTTACCCTACTATACCCTGTTTGATTGACCTGTGCAGCTGAGATGAATGGGGTCAGTAGTGTGTATTTGATTCATGGCTACTGATTGGCCAGATGAGTGGACAGACAAGGATTGTGGAAAGCATTAAGAATATATGGAGTAAATGGAAAGTTGTTAAATGATGTGAAGAGTATGCATGAGGGTGCTAAGGCAACGGTGCATGTGGACAGTGATCTGAGTGAATTTTTCTATTTGAAGGTTGGACTGAAATAGGAATGTGTCATGTCTGCATGGCTGTTCAATTTATATATGGACAGGGTTATAAAAGAGATGCGTACAAGGTAGGGCAGTGGATGTCAAAGCAACCCTAATGAGAGAGGGCAGTGTGTGGAAACTCCCTGTACTGCTGTTTGCAGATGATACTGTGTTGTTAAGTCAGGATGAAGGGGAATTGCAAGGCTTGGTGAATGAGTTTGGGTGTGTGTGTGTGTGTGTGTGTGTGTGTGTGTGTGTGTGTGTAAGAAACAGATTCTAAAGGCGAATGTAGGGAAGAGTAAAGTTATGGTCTTCAAGTTAAGTGAAGTCAGTGAATGTACAGTGAAGCTGGATGAGGAGGAAATGGAAAATGTGAGTGCGTTTAAGTACAAGGTACCATAGTGTGATGAGCAAGGATGGAAGTTTTGAGGGTGAAGTGCTTGAAAGGGTACAACTGGGAAGAAAGATTGCTGGTTGTTTGAAAGCAGTGATAAGAAATAAGGATGTGAGCATGGAAGTGAAAAAGTTATTGCATGACAGTACTGTACTGTATTGTGAAACCAACTGTAACGTATGGAAGTGAAGCTTAGACCTTGTTGGAGGGACACAAGTCAAGACTGACGGCAGTGGAAATAAGTTACTTGAGAGAAGCATGTGAAGTCACATGGAGAGACAGACTGACAAAAGAGGAAGTGAAGGAGCATTGTGGTGTGGATGTAGATGTGATAGAAAGCGTTAGGAGAAAACATTTAGGTGGTTTGGCCATGTGGAGAGGATGGAGAACAAGAGACTGACAGGGAGAGTGTATGTGAGTGAGGAGGAGGGCGGGAGCGGAAGGGGGATGCCAAGGATGAGATGGAGGAATGGAATGGAGAGGTATGTGAGTGAGGAGAGTGTAAGCTGGGAGCAGGACAGTGAAACAGCAGGGGGCAGGGCGACATGGAGGCGATTTGTTTGTGGCCACCCCTTACAGGATTAAGGCATCTGACAATAGCTAGACAGACAGTGTCTGCTTTTTATCTTTCCCAAATCACTGCTATTTTCTGTTCCTTAACATCAACTTCCAGACATTACCAAACAGCCACTAATACCTTTCAGTATCATGACATACCACTACAGAGCAGCATAATGTTTTAACTAATCCTGTTACCTAACTGCTGGGATTTCTCTCAGCTGAGCAAAATGTTGGGAATCATGCAACCACTGTCACAGAAAATAAGGCTGTGACACCTTTAACCCTTACATGCTACATACGCTAAGACAAACTGTGTCTCTCCACAGAACAATGGGACCCTGTGTTAAGAATGCAATACTAAGGTGTGTGTCTGGCGATGAAAGGGTTTAACATTAATGATTAATATCAAACTTGTTCATCCCCTCAATCCCACTTTTTTTTTCTGGCTACCTCCATTTTTTCAGTTTTAAGGGACGTCTCTTGGAATGAAAGGGTAAATGACAGCTGTATATGCCCTCCAGTAAGATGGATGAAAGCGTCCGGATGACAAAAAAAAAAAAAAAATAATAATAATAATAATAATAATAATAATAATAATAATAATAATACAGTAGTAATAAAACTGGTCAAAACTCACTCGACCTGAAGGGGTTAATGAGGACTCAAAATACTCACGAAGTACTTATGAATTAGTTGTATACCCATCCAGACTCCTGACAGCTTACCGAAATCACTGACATCACCACATCTAAAACACACACAGGTAGTATCGCTAGCCAGTCACCAAACCTGCTAAGGCAATGGCCGCAGCAGGGTCCAGGTGATATGTTGACCATTAGTATCACATAATTACACCGCGCCTACACGCCCACACCACTCATTTACATTCTATCTTCCGTATATAATTATTTAGGGGATTAAAATACAGCACTGTCCACAATGGTCACTCCCACAAAAATGCACGACATCTCACAACCACAGTACACACCACCTGTTGCTTCGGCCTCTCCACTCAGACTGCCAGGTGACAACAATATGGCCGGCGTCTCTCTCACCACGGCTCCGATTCTCAGCATTTTTTAATTATGTATATTAATAAGCACCTTAGAGAGAATTTTTTATGTTTTTCTGCAACATAAGACTGATATGTGAAGTAACTGCTATAGTAAAGTAGTGTTGGGCAAAATTGAGTCCCTTAGTGTAAGCAGAAGTCAGAGTTGGAGTTCGAACATCAAAATACTTCCTTCAGATCACAGCATAAACCAAGACGAATACGTCAAACAGCATCTTTTACACAACCGAAAAATTGTCAGAGGTGTTTTTTCACATGCACATATAAGTCATTTACTTTAACAATCCTTAAATTTATCTTCAGCAACTCATGATTAAAATTAGCAAGTCGGAAGGAACGGATTTTTTTTTTTCTGGGGATGTGTGGGAAGAAGAGAGTGGGGGGTAGGGACAATGAAGTTGTGTGTCCAGTCTGGATGATGGCGAAATGATTAATCATATTTTTCCTGTTCACTTTCCTCTTTGATCAAGGCTGAGATTTTTTTTTTTTTCCTTTTAAGATGTGAGTACTGTCATACCTTTTATACGAACATGGGGATTATTGCCCATAGGTAGCCGTAGATAGATCATATAGCCCTGCTAGGGTTACAGGAAAGCGCTACCCCTCCCAGCAAGGGCAGCTACTTGGGCTGGGCGCGAACTCTCGACCTCCCGATCTCGAGTCCATTGTTCTACCATTGAGCCACCCCGTTCCCCTGTACAACCATAGAAACATGAATATTATTTTTCTGAACAAATGCTCCTGGAATGTTTACTCCTAGTCCTTATCTTTGGAGTACCCATAGCTATGAGGATTTTTTTTTTTTTTATTCTGTGTGTCGTGACTATGTAGGTCTATAACCTGTTTGTGGCAAGCTGCAAGTGGAGGTGCCCGCTACCCATTCTTTTGTGCAGTTAATCCAACCTATAGGTGATTGCCAGACTCTGCTAGCAGCAGGGCCAGGCCCACCGTCGCAAAAGTCTCCGAGTCACTCGTAACTAAGAGGGTCATTCCCAACCAAGAGAGAACTGGACCACTCTGGAGTCCCAGGGTTTTTTGTGTCTAAATGGATATCAGAAGATGTGTCCCAGGAATATAAGCTACATTCACCAAGTTCAAAATTTTTATAAATACATTAAAATTATTTATGAACACGAAGCAAAAGTAATGAAATGACCTATTTAGGTCTTAGATCTTTTTTGCTTCTGTTTAGGCCAAGAGCCCCCGAGGAGCTGTTAAGAACTGCTTGGCTGTTCTAGTTACACTGAAGGGCAGCTGAATAGTTGTCTCTGTCCCAGAAAACCATTTACTACATTGAATGGTAACCATAGAAACAAAAAAGTCATCTTCATTTGCTCTCATAATGACGCCCAGAGAAGAGTCATTGGTCACACGCCTTAAATAACTGGAGTGAGTAGCCTAGCTTTGGGCCCCTACACTCCTAACAGAACAACAACTGACTGGACGGTATCGTATCGTGTCGCTTGTACCGTTACTAAAGGCTCCACCATACTTGCATGCTTTGGCCTTGGTCATCTAGTGACAGCTCTCCACGTTGCTTGATCTCTGGTAGCTTCCGTATTCAGTTCCTTATCCCTGCGTTCACACTCTATGACCTCGTCCCAGGTCTTTTTCGGTCTGCCTCTTGCAGTCCTACCCCCGACATTCACACTTCTCACCTTCTGCATCCAATTGTCACTCTCCATCCTTTCAACATGCCCAAACCATCTAAGTCTACTCCCTCTCATCACAACACCAATACATTCCAGTCCCATCCTTCCACTCAACTCTTCCATCATAATCCTAGCCTCCTCCGGCCTAGCATTCAAAGACGCACTACAGATCCTTCTAATCAATGTTCTTTCTGTACGTTTGAGTCTACGAATATCCTCTTTCTGTACTGACCAGGTCTCACTACCATACAACATTACACTTCTAAAATATGTCAAATGCAAGATCTCTCAACACGGAGGGAGAGCCCTTTCAGTGTCAGGAAAGGCAACAGCTCCCTGGATGTGGATGGTAATATCTATATCATAGTTCACTGATAAAATCCACAATGCTCATCTGCTATTCGTCCCGTCACTGTCTGAGGTCTCCCATGAGTTGAACAAAACTATTTCACTGAAGTAGTAGTAGTAGTAGTAGTAGTTACTGTAGCAGCAGTAGTAAAAGTCATTTATGACAGGATAACTGGAGATACGGTGTGGAGGAAGGCAATGCACACAGGGAGGGACAGGACCGTCAGGCCAAGATGTAAAATCTTGGCGAGTAATCCTCAGCAGCATCAAGTTTGGGGAGGCAGCAACAGACTTGTGTAACACCACTGCCTCACTGGCGAGGAAGCTGACTTCAGGTCAATGCAGCAACATTGAGGCACTGACTGCTTGCAGACTAATCCCCCTTGATAAAAATCCAGGATGTGGGCTCATCGGGGTGGGTGGTCTTAAGATGGATTGTAGGAAAATGCAAAATGGCGATGATAAAAGATAATGTTGGCAATCTCCATGTGTGTGCAGGCCAGCAGGCAGGAGGTGAGGCAGCAGTTCACTCCATGAGGAAAATATATGAGGAAGAGGAGTGTCAGGGAATATTACTAGTTGATGCCGCAAACTCATTCAGTTCCATCAATCGAGAAACACAGCTGCACAACATCAAGGTTAAATGACCAGCATTTTGCGGAATATGTGGGAAACACCTACAAAGAACCAGCAGACCTCTATATTGAGAGCAAGACAGCTGCCCATGATGTCGGTGTATTCCACTCCTTAGAAGGAACTACCCACTGCCACCCCGTTGCCATGGCTATGTACGCCCTGCCTATCACAGTGCTGCTACAACAGATCAAATACGAGGCCACCAATGTAAAACAAGTAGCCCGTGCGGATAATCTTGCAGGTGTTGGCAAGGTGGAAGATACGAGGAAATGGTGCGACCTTGTAACATCTCATGGCCATGAAATGAGTTACTACCCTAATGCAAGTATGTCCATCTTAATCGTGAAACCAGGTTATTATCAAGATGCACAGGAGGCCTTTAGAGACATAAACGTGATAGTGACTAAAGAAGGTCAGAGGCATCTAGGTGCTGTGATTGGAACTAAGGAATTCAAAGACCAATATGTGGTTGATAAGGTAAAAAGAAGGATAGAAAATGTAATATCCAGCCACGCAAAGAGAGAACCCCATGCAGCATACAGCGCATTTACGTATGGTGTAAAGCACAAATGGACCTTCGTGCTGCGGACCATCCCCGACATCGAGTTGTTGCTACAACCACTGGAGGATGCTATCAGAGATTCATTCCTCCCATCACTGACCAATGGCCACATCCCCACACCAGAAGAGAAGGATCTTCTAGCACTACCACCCAGGATGGGAGGCCTTAGCATTACAAATCCAGCAGCCGCGGCAAGCTAGGAACATAGAAATTCACTTAGGCTCACTGAATCCCTGTCACAGAAGATTTGTGCCCGGACTGAGACGAGTGAGATCGACCACCAAAGGCAGAAAGATATAAAGACACAGATAAGCAAAAAACGACAAGCAAGACAAAAGAAACAGCTGCAGCACACAGCCGACCATATCTTACTCCAGACCGGTGCAATGGAGTTGAAATGGCACAGGAGGCTGGGGCATCGAACTGGCTGACAACTCTGCCTTTCAAGGCAAATGGCTTCCACTTCAACAAACAAGAATTTATTGACGCCATAGCCTTGAGATGTGGATGGCCAACAGAGAACCTTCCTCAACACTGTGCCTGTGGCATTGTCCTTGATGCAACAAGAAGTGAGGCTTTGTTTGCATTCGACACGAAGAAGCACGCGACCTCATTGCGAAAATACTGCAGGAAATATGTCATGATGTCACCATAGAGCCAGCTCTGCTACCCCTAGACGGCGAGTAGTTCTCCCACAGAACGGCAAATACATCAAATTATGCAAGAATGGATGTCAGTGCTCGAGGTTTCTGGACGCGTGGGCAGAAGATTTTCTTCGACATTAGGATATTTGATCCTATGGCTGCATGTCATCGTGAACTGTCTCTCGAGGATGCACACAAAAAGAATCAACAAGAAAAAAACAGAAACTATCAAGAAAGGACCCAACATGTGGACCACGGTCGATTCACTCCCCTCGTGTTCACAGAATCAAGAGGGATGGGACCAGAGGAGGTGAGATTCTACTCGAGACTGGCAGAGGTTCTTTCTGAGAAGAAACGTCAAGCGCAGAGTTCTGTTACGGCGTGGTTGAGATGTCGACTGTCATTGTCCCTCGTGAAGTCTGCACTTCTATGTCTCAGGGGCACAGACCCATCAGCCCTCAGGCATGTCTCTCTGGCGGGTATGGATTACGAAGCTACTGTGGTCGAGAGCAGCATAAACCAGTGACTCCAATAGTTTAATGTCTTCATTAACACTGTAATGTTAATGAATAAAAATAAAACAATAAAAGTAGTAGTAGATGGGTGGTAACCACAGCCGTTGGCGTGCTTGGGGCCAACGGATTGTAATATAATGGTTAGTGTTAACTCTCACATTACAACTCCAAATGGTGAACTGTATTAGGAAGGTTGGTTTTGATCTTCCCAATATACGAGTAATTTCCAGACGGATGGAGGTGATAATTTAAACAAAAGTAGTAGTAGTAGTAGTAGTAGTAGTAATAGTAGTACGAGTAGTAATACTAGCAGTAGCACCTCACCTCTCTCCCTGTCCCCCGAATGGGGGCTGCTGGACTGGGGCAGAGGGGAAACTTTAGCCTGCAGTCCACTGGGTTTACAATCAGATGAACCGGGAGCCACAACAACCAAACCATTTGAGCAACATCTGTTTTGTTTGTGTTTGTGCTGATGTGTTTGTTTATGTGTTTGGAAGTGTTTGTTTGTTTGTGTGATTCTCTGTGTGTTTGCCTGACTGATGACATCGTTTAACTTTATTCTTACTACGTTTACATCATGTGGAGAGAATGGAGAATGAGAGACTGACTATTATAGGAGAGTGTGAGAGTAAGGTGGAAGGGAGAGAGGGAGAGGGGGACTGAGGCTAAGATGGAGGGTATGAGATTGAGGTGGAGGGGGGGAAGGGGGAGAGGGAGGCGGAAGATGAGATGGAGGGATGAAATGGAGGTACCAATATATGAGAGGAGGAAGTGTGAGTTGGGACGAGTTCAGCATGTTGGCGGACAGAGTGACATGGAGGCGATTCGTTTGTGGCTACCTCTATGGGGATTAAGGCGTCTGGCTGTAGATAGATAGACTGATAGATAAACAGGTTGGTGGGTACATATATACATAAATACACAGATATAAAGGTTAGTACATAGACAGACAGCAGATAGAGAGATGGGTAGACTATTGATTGATTGATAAATAGTTGAATAGAGGGATGGATGGACAGATTAGATGGATAGATAGGTATATAGATAGACAGATGGATGGATAGATGAATGGATAGGTTAGATAGCGAGAGATAGACAGGCACACATATGGACAGACAGACAGACAGACAGATAGACAAATAATTACCTCCCTTCACTACTTGATGTTCTTCGTGAGAGTCAAGGTAACTGTGGCGTCGCTATAATTAAAAAAAGAAATTTATCGAGCGAAAGTGACTGCCATAGATTGCTACCGCTGCAAAGGAGGCTACGCAGAATTGAAATGATTTTTACTTTCTTAACAAAAACAATAAATAAATAAATAAACTTTGATATTTTGACAGAAGATAGGTATATGGTAAAAATACATAGGTTTCTGACAGGTAAGTAGTCAAAGTACATTTTTTTTTTCTTTTAACTTTTTGAGAAATAAACTGTGCAAGGAATCTGAGCACATTTTATCCATAGTTAGGGTGTCTTCTCGTGGCATAGGAACTCGGGGATACAGGCATCCAGAGAGAGAGAGAGTGGTAGTAGTAGAGTAGTAGTAGTAGTAATAGTAGTAGTGGTGGTGGTGGTGGTGGTGGTGGTGGT
>JAGKTI010004610.1:22652-49514 GCA_018397915.1 Birgus latro | reverse complement strand
ATCTTTTGTTACAAACTCAGCGGTACTTTTTCTTTAGCTTCGTCATCGAAGTCTCTTACTCGTAATATGGTGACGCGGCTCGGTAAACCTATGTCGTACAAGGATTAAATTATATTTGACTTAAACTGAGACAATGAGTTGCGTTACTGTTTGATGTAGAGTGTGGCAATAAAATTTCGGATCAGAGTGAATCTAACATACTGTGATATCAGTGTTGATAAAAAAATTGGTTTTAAAGTTAAATTACCAGCGTTTATGCTGTAATAATAGTAATAATAATAATAACTAGAAAGCACTCGGAGAGCGTATACCTCCGCCAATTCCGGATCCGGATCCAGATCCGCCCCAAAAGTTAATAAATTCTTTCTTGGACCATGGCCCACCCTTCCACGAAATTTCATTGTAATTCATTGAGAACTTTTGGAGATATCGTCTGGACAAATAAACAGACAAACAAGCATGAATTCATACCTTCTCCAAATTCGTTGGCGGAGGTAATGATGATGGTGATGATAATGATAATAATAATAATAATAATAATAAGTAATAAGTAATAATAACTGTTATGCATAATCATTATGTCTTAGTGGCAGTTGCTGAAATTTTTGGATTATTATAGAACTGTGGATTATCATGCACTATATAGGCTGTCCCTGGGTAAAGACGGGTTGCCTCACCACGCAGCGGGTTAGCATGAGAGCAGATCAGTTTCTCCATCCCACCACCACCACCACCACCACCACCACCACCACCACCTGCTGGACCATGCACACATACTGTACATCCCGTTCCCCTTCAGTCCCGTCCGCTGCAGAGGTGACGGGGGTGAAGGAGGGTGTGATAGAGGTGAGGTGGCGCCGGGCCGCATGTCACGCCCCGCACCAGCCAGGCCTCGGGTGAACTGTGTCTGAAAATGTCACTGATGATCCTCGCTCTCACAGGCACTATACTCACCCTCCTCCCCTCACCGTCGTCTTCAGAAACAGCTTAGACTGCGATCGATTTCTTCACTCGACTTTTCATGGATGTTCATGTTCCTCTAAAACAAAGAACACGAAGAAGAGTATGGGAGTGGATTAATCACAAGAGAACACACAGATGCAGCAAAGGAGAATAACCCAAGTAGGCTAATCCAACAAATCCGTACTCAGCAGCTTCGGTCTGTGATTATGACAGGATCTGCACTGGTAGAAAAGAAAAGGATAATAAAAACGTTCGTTAACCTTCCTCCCGCTGCGACCCACCAGTCCTTCTATCTGAGGTCGGCAGGAAAATTCAGAAGGCCTATCATGCTGTGTAAAAAGCTGATCGCCCTGATTACGGAAAGAGCAGATAGGAAATAAATCGTACGCAACACTAACATTCAAGTGCAAGTACAAATGCATGCTCAGTCCTTTGTTTCTTTGTTGAACAGTATATTTTTCTTGTGACAAGTGTGATAATTCTTCCGTAATGTGAGAATACAAGTATATATTTGTTGCGTGTTGCTTAGAGAGGCAGGGAGAAATGTATGTGAAATTCATTAACTAACAGATTCCTCTGGCGTCAAAATGAGTAACGTGCAGAGATACAGGTGTGTGTGGCCTAAAGAGAGGAAGGCAGTAAGACGGTCTAAGCTGTCTGTTACTGAGGGGGCGTTAGGAGGTCGTGCGGAGTGGTGAGTGGAGGAGGGGAGGGGGGATGGCAGCGAGTGTTGATGTGGGTGAGGGGGGATGGAGAATAGTCCTGAGAGGCAGGGGGGAGGGGGTAGAGGGGTAGTACTGAGTGTTGGGATGGAGGAGGGAGGGGGTAGAGGGGTAGTACTGAGTGTTGGGATGGAGGGGGAAGAGGTAGAATTGAGTATCGGGGAAGAAAGGGGGGGGGGTGATTATGGTATTACTGAGCGCGGGGGGGGGGGGGGAGGGGGTCAGTACCGAGACACTCCAACAACAATGAGCTCCTCCCTGTGTACCCATGAGAACACACAGGGAACACTGAAGAGTCTTCGGTGGTATAGAGTGGTGATGTCAGGGGTGTTTTGTGGTAATGTGTACAGATAGTGGTGCTAGTGCTGCTGTGAGAAACTGTAAATTGAGGTGCCTTTGACGAGGACGTTTTGTGGTTGTGCAATTGCGTTGTGAGGCCGTGGTACCATAGTATTTTGCGAGGAAGTTTTGTGGAAAGATGTCATGAAATTTTTCGTAGAGTGATGTGATGGGAGTTTGTGGAGTAAAGTAATGGGTTTTCCTGAAGTGATATAATGAAGCTTTTTTTGGAGTGATGTAATGGAAGTTTGTGGAATGATGTAATGGGGTTTTGTGGCGGAATGTAATGGGGTTTTGCGGTGGGATATAATGGGGTTTTGTGGAGGGATGCAATGGCATTGTGTGGAATGATGTAAAAGGGTTTTGTTGAGTAATTTAATGGGGTTCTGTGAAGAGATATAATGGGATATTGCGGAGGGATCTAATGGGGTTTTGAGAAGAGATGCCATAGAATTCTGTGGAGAAATGATATGGGAAAATACAAAACACTCTGGGAGTCTGTAGAGCTGTTGGTGAGGTGATAATAGAACATGGATGTGATGTCCCAATCCTTTTAACACTGTATGGTCTTCTCTTAAATGAATACAATTACTTAGCGTTAATCATAAAACCCCAAATAGGTCTCTGGAAAAGTTAGTTGTATTTCCAATGAGATCGTGTATGTTGGAAAGTGGCGGAGTGCGAAGACGTTGTTTTAATGACCAGTTAGAGGGTGGCGAGGTGTTGCGAGGAAAAGTGCTGTGAGGAGAATGCAGTGTGGACAAAATACTGAGAGGAGATGACTGCGTGAAAATAATTTCCAGTGATGGGGTAATTCTGAGTGAGGTGGAAGAGTGGGAGATTAAACCCGACACAGCCACTGAGTATCGTGTGGTCAAGGAGAGAAGGAATATCACAGCATTAACAAAATCCTTTCAACCCCAGGAAGTATTATTTTTTTTTTTTCTACCAGGCAGTTTTATTCAGTCTAAAGGGAGATGTCTGGTTGCTTGAAGATTATGGAAGGCTTTAGCTAACCTCTCCAAATTGAAAATTCCCCCTTATTTTGAATACAATACCTCAACGGTAGGAAGAATATAACAAAATAGTCTCAACTGTAATGAAAGTGTTAAAACAGCTTCTGTCATTCCAGTTCCATTCCAACTTGTCACCTCAGGAAGTCAAAGAATACACGAGAATAGTCGTCATCGAACAGAAATTAAGAACACCCTCCCCACCCCTTCCCTACCCACCCTCCCCACCCTTTTCCAGCCCAACACCAATGCAAGTCACCCCAGCACGACACCCCAGCATGATACCCCAGCAGGAATGGAAGAAAAATAATCATCCTAGTACTGGAGGGGCTAAAAACAGCCTCCCTCCCTCCCCCTTCCACCCACGACAACCCGGCAAATCACCCCTCCATTACCGTCTGCTCTCATGAAGCCGGGTATCTCCGCGGCATGACCCGGAGTTAACTATCACATCCACCCCCAATTTACGAGAAGCATGACAAGTGCCAGCGTATAATAGAAAGATATAGCGAGAGGTTTTGCCTTAGCATCGTGACCCAAGCGCAAGTTTTTTCTCTTTTTAAATCCATTTTTTTTAATAGATATCATGGCTGGGTGTTTTATGATTATCAGATTTATTTTTGTACTCTGCTCACACCCACCTCTCGAACACGCCGACGCTCACGACCCGCCGACACGGAGAGGAAGGAGAAGATGAAGAGGAAGAAAAAGAAAAACAAGAGACGAGGAAGAGCAGGAGGAGGAGGAGGAGGAGGTAGAGGAAGAGGAGGAGGAGGAAGAGGGAAGGGAGAGGAGGAGGAGGATCATAAGAATCATATATAAACTGCGTTGTCTTGAACTGAGAAACCGGAATTATATGCAGATGTATTCCTCTTGTTATATTCAGAAAAAGAGAGGGGAAAAAATGAACTGTGTGGCAATGCTGGGGGGAATTTTTGGTCTTGTGTTTAAGATCCGTGACGACTTAGACTTCGAGGGTAAGGACAGTCACGGCGATAAGAGTGGAACCGTATTAAGTGTACCCACGTGCCGCTCTGATAACTGATAAGGGCGCCCATCTGTCCAATTACCCACTTCACTGCGAGAGGTGCTTCTTGAGATGAATAAAAACGACTGGTAGTGGATAGTGTAGAACGCACGTACAAAGTCGATGTTGGACTGAGAGGGGTGAAAGGGGATGTGCGTAATTCCTTCATTATTCCATTCCCATTATAAATAAAATCAAGAGGTTAGCAGGGGTTTCCACCAGTCACTACAAAAACTGGAATGAAAGAAACAGTCTTGTGTCAGCATGAATAAAAATTAAACTGAAGAAGGGAGAGGCGATGGCGATTTGTTTCTTACCCATTCACCATGAGACGCCCTTTTTAAGATGAATTAAATCGTCTAGTAGTAGCGAGAAACAGTAATAAGCCGTCAAGAGCTGTTATAAGGTTACCCATCATTCACGTCTGTCCGTCTTTCATGTCAGATATTATAAAAACTCAGCAGCTTTTTCTTAATTGGTCTTTATTTTTATTTTTTTAATCCAGTCAAGGGGAACATACCTCGTTTGATGGGAGTAAGATCATAAAGAAAGATTACGAGTTTGTTGCCTAATCGTCTGCATGAAAATTAGTACTTCTGTCGGGGTACCATGATGAAGAGACGCGAAAATTGTTACTGATCATTTCATTGTACGTGTCTGTGTTTGTGATGCAAGATTGTAAGGAGTTTTATGTTTACCTTGTGTTCGTAAATTCATATCTTTATGTGAGTGAGATGGTGCAAATAGTTATTTTCGTATTTAATCATTCACTACTAGGACGTCTGTTATGTCTGATTCTTGTTATCACTGCATAATTTTCACTGATTAAATAAGATGTCTAGTAGTGAAATGACTAGGAATAAACACCATTAATCATATTTACCACGAGAAGTTTTCCATAAATTGAATACGGAAAATTTGGTGGTAGGAAGAGTAAAATGTGAAAAACGCCATAAAAGAGCAAGGGTTGTTACGTTGGGTGGACTAAAATGCATATTGTGAGGGAAGATGGTAAAGAGGATAAGAGCTATTGTTTTCGTCCTGTCGGTGAAGATTAGTTACGTTTATGGTACAGAAAGAGTGAGAGAGAGAGAGAGAGAGAGAGAGAGAGAGAGAGAGAGAGAGAGAGTCGCCGATGGTATATAGTGGTTAGAAACTAGATGAACATAAGAACCAAACCAAATAATTCCCTGTTTAACTCTGCCCACTTCTTTTGTCCTTTTTTTCCTGATGTTTTCATCATCATTATCTTTCTCATTGTTTCCTACCTAAAGATAGAATAGATGGCTTTCAGAAAAATAAGGAAAGATAAATAGCATGAAGCGTGAGAACTCCCATTAATATGTGCAGTGAAATGGGCCACTCACTCATCCACACATCAGTTAAACCCCGGAATCCTGGTTCTGTCCTGGCTCCATTTTACTTGTCTAACCATCTGCACATATTTTTTTTCCTTTTCCTCACGATTTTTTTTTTTAATTGCTCATTAGTATTTTCACAGTATTTAACTTTTCCCTTAATTTCTGTCGTCTTTCTGTTTTTCACTTTTCTCATTTCTCTTTTCTTTCCATGTTAATCTTTTCTGCCATTAACACATGTTGTTTGTTTTCTCCTATGATTCTTTCTCCTGTTCTGCCTTATTGTTGTCTTTTTTCCTCCATTAATTCCAGTCTTCCTCCCATTATTTTATATCTCGTTTTCTCCAGTTCTTATTCCTTCATCTTTTCTCTCCATGTTATATTCCTCTACCCCCAGTTTTCATCCCCTGCCATTTCCTCTTCTCTTTTTCTGTATCTTATTTTCTATCCTTAATTTTTCACTGCTTCTCCCTCTGTTTGCTCTCCACTTCCTATTTTCTCTTCCTCATTACTTTTTCCCTCTTTCATTGCTTTTCTTTTTCTTTTATTTTCCAGTCTTCATGTCATTATTTTCTCTTTACCTTCCATTTTCTCTCCTTCCATTATGATCTCTCTCTCCTCTTTCCATTATCTTCTGGTCATCCTAGTGCTGTTCATTTCCCGTTTCTCGCATTAAATTTCCTCTTTGTTTTCTTTATGTTCATTTCCTCCCCATTGTTTTCTGCCCAAGCTTCCCTTCCCACTACATTTTTCTTAATTATTTTTTCTGTTTGCATTATCTTCGACTCTTCCTTCCATAAGTTTTTTTTCCAGTTTTCTCATCCAGTGTCCCAAAGTTTATTTTCTCATTTTTTTTTCACTAACATTCCAGTCTTTGTTTTTCTCTTCACCTCCCAGTTTTCTCCCTCCTCTCGGTTTTCTTACTCAGTTACCCAATTTTTTTTCTTTCACTTTTTTCACCAATCTTCCAGCCATTGTTTTCTCTGCACCTCCCATTTTTCTCCCTCCTCCCATTACATCTCAGCCTGCGCCCGTATCTATCGGCCGCCACGTGTGCCCATTTGTTATGCTGAGGCGCGCCGTAATCTGGCCCGGGTGACAGGTGCGCTCACGAGTACAGAAATCGGCACCTCACCTCTCTTTCCCCTGCCTCTGTCTTGCTCTGCCTTACGTTGATGCTGTTTTAGGGAGCACACATACGTACTCCTCACATTATCTTCAGTATTTTCACCTGCTGTACGTTTGTGTTATTATAGGCATTCACGAGTACAGGAATTAGCACCTTACCTCTCTTCTCTGTGTCTGTCTCTACCACTTGTTTGATGCTGTTTTAGGGAGCAAATCTAAGTATGCACCACATTACCTCTGGTATATTTACCTAGAATACGCTCTCGAGTACAGAAATTTGCTCCCCAGCTCTATTTCCTCAGCCTCTGCGTGCTTACCTCTTGTTTGAAGCTGTTTTTGGAGCAGACATAAAGTACCGGGTATTCTTCGCATTTTCCTCAGTATTTTCACCTACCGAACGTTTGTGTTATGAAGGGCACTCACGAGTACAGAAACCGGTACCTCGCTTCTCTCTCCTCTGCCTCTGTCTTCCTGCCTCTTGTTTGATGCTTTTTTAGGGAGTAGACGTAAGCATTTCTCATAATTATCCTAAGTTCCGTCAAGTACAGTGCGGTCATGAGTACAGAAACTGGCACCTTGTCTCTCTTTCTTCTCCCTCTGCTCGTTTGCCTCTTGTTTGATGCAGTTTTGGGAAGAAACATCGGTATTCTTCACACATTCTCAGTGTCTTCACCTACAATACGTTTGTGTTATCAGTGTGCGCTATCGGGTACAGGAATTGGCACTTCGCCTCCAGTTGCTCTGCTACTGTTCGTGTTTCTTGCTGTTTTTACCACAGGCACAGATATTTCCACTGCGTCCTCAAATTATCCCCATAGTATATTCAGTGTCGTCACCTACCTTTGGGCTATCACACGGTCTTGACAGTATCCTCACTTACCTTTTTGCTGTCACGTATAACGTGCCTGTAGAACTGGACACAAATCTTAATCCATTTGCTATGAGAGTTCTCCCCTACGCTGTTTGTAATCATGTTGCGGTAGCACGAATGAAATATTTATCGTGCAGAGAGAGTTACTGGAAAATGTTTGTAACCGCTTCACCACGAACGGCCACTAAAAAGCTAATCAGAATCGTTTGACAGTATCAGGAATGAAATATCAGGAATGAAATAATGAAGACATCGTCGCATTATCGTACTGGAACGGTTAAACACTTGCTCAGGACGACAATCCATTTTTGTTGTTGCTATCCAGCATATTATAAATCCAGCTTAGGAAAGGCCTCGTACTGAAGAGGATGAAAACATTCCCAATGAATCCTTTCAGTTTAATAACTTCTCTTTTGTCTCCAACTCATACGACATTATTCAGGTCTAGGAAGATCTCTTTCATGGTGAAGGGGTTAGAAAGTATGGATGAAATCTTTCAGTATAAAGGTCTTTCTTTTTATTTGGTTCCTGCTCCCCCTACACGGCTTTATATAGCTCTTGGAAGATCTGTCATAGCGAAGGAGTTAGAAAAATGGTAGGTAAAGTATGATAAAAATGGTAGGTAAAGTATGATATCTACTTGGTGCACTGTTATTCCAGATCTTGGAATTTTCTTCTTCCATCTCGCTATTGGCTACACTGGAGGGAACGGCAGCTTTATCAGACCGTCCTGTTTTGTGTAGGTCTGATGTAAGGAACTCTTTGAGACACGTGTTCATCCCTCCAATCCGGTGATCCCTATTTACTTAACCTCATATTGTTACTGCCAAACGATTTAATTCAGTTTTGAGATTTTCCTTCTGACTCATTCATTACTAGATCTCTTTCCCCGAGTTGAATAAAAATCATGTACCGTACCTGTGGCTAAATTAGATTAAAAGACGTGATCGTGCTGAAGAGGTTAAAGAATTTTCGTCCTCTTTTCCATCCTTCTGTATTCTCGTTGGTTAAGGAAGGTACCCAACACCTTTTCCGAAGTGATTTATTTGGCTTATTACTCTTTACTATCCTGTTATATATAAATCCTTCTGATATCGCCATACTCTGCATAATTAACGAAGGATTTTAACTAGTAATAACCAGAAACAAATCGCTAAAGAAGAGGTGTTGTAGGGAGCATCCTTAACCGAGGAGAATACCGCACTAGGCCTAAGGACAAAAACAGTGTACCTTGGTGTTGGTATGTAGGAGGACTGCTGGGCCTTGATAGCAGGCTTTGAAGCCTATGACCAGAGTCGGACACATAAAAAAAAGAAAAAAAAACTTAGTTTCTCTCTCTTTCTCTCTCTCGTTTACATACTCTAACCAGACATAAAAAATCCTGTATGCTGATATGGATTTGGTATTGTTTTTCACGCCACTCGCACCCTGTAATCCTCTTTTAGTAACCTCTAACCGCTGCCACTGCATTCACTCCCTCACGCTCAGAGCCGCCTTGAATAATGTCCTCGCTTTTTGCCCTGTCTTAGCCTCATGCTTGGTCGTGCGGCGATTGCAATGTTAGGAATTACAGTTCTTGGACAAGCGATGCGGCTCTGTGTGTGTGTGTGTGTGTGTGTGTGTGTGTGTGTGTGTGTGTAAGAGAGAGAGATTTGAGGTGTATATGTGAATAGAAGAATAAAATTAGAAATAAGGATCTGTGCTGAAACTCTAATACGCTTTTTTTTTTTTGTTATTATGTTATGTACGACGATGCCTTCTTTCTTTCTTTCTTTTTGCTACTGTTAAATGGTTTTATTCAGCTTAGGAAAGATCCGTACGTAGTGAAGAGTTTATTGAAGGCTTTATCCATCCCCTGCAGCTTGAAGAATTTATCTTAGTCTGGGGATATGAAGAATGACATGAAAATAATGTCATGATATTAAACCCAGCAGCCTGAGGACGTCCCATACTTTCAGCTGTCACGCCCACTCTGCGATTTTACTCAGCGTAGGTGGGTACCCTAGTGGTGAAAAAGTTAATGAAGTCCAAGTCCTCCAGTTCGAAAAATTTCTCCGGAGAAGAATAAAAAGGTCTGGAGTTGGCAAAAATGAACTAACTAATATGTACGTCATCGTGTTGGAAAGGAGGCTGTGGTTCTGAATAAAGATAAGCAGGAGATGAAGGTGCCTCAAAGATCTTATCAAGTGAGAGAGATATCCCCACGGAGTGAATGGCTGTTCCTTGTTACCCTAGTTGAAAAAGTTCCCCAAAGTTGAATAAAATTGTCTGATGGTAGCCAGAATTGAAAGGAAATCTAGCGTTGCCAGTGTTCCCAAGGGAATACACAATGGTAAAAAAAAAATGCTCACAAACGTAATTGTCTTTATCCTTCCTCAGAAAGTTGGTACACTTTAGGATTCACATTACACTAAATTTTTGTGGCTATATGGTTTGATCTTTGAACTCATGAAACTCTTCAAAAGGCCTGAATAAAAAATAAAAAAAAATGACGTCAGAGGGTATTTGGCCAAGCAGCAGATGTACTAAGTTTGAGGTTAAGTGGTGAAGGCTTGAAGGAATTGCACCAAATTAAAACGTGTTTGGAAGTGAAAGAAGAAGAAACTGAGCAAATACTGTATGATATCCGCCATAGTGTGGATACAGTTATGACGTCACCGTATCAAAACTAAACCTTCCTATGACTCAGACTCAGTTGAATAAAATCGTATGGCAACAACTGGAAACAAAAAGTAATAGAGCTGTCCCGATTGTAAGAAGGTTAATGGTGACAGTATTAATTTTCTTAGGCACGTAGGACTCACTCTCAGCTGCACAGAATGGCTGGGGTTAAGTGAAATCGAATACTAGAATTGCCCCGACCACGACAGGGTGACTGGGTTTCAGGATAAAATTAAGGTCAGAAGCGTGGGATGAAGATGCTCAGAGGATGCAGCAGCCGGGGTATGCAAAGAGATGGAGCAAGAAGACGCGGGTTATGTCCCCTAGTAGACCAGGAGGGCACATCAACATCTCAATTCTGGCTTTTACTACCACGATCACCCACCCTATAGTCAGGTTTCCGGAATGAGGCAACTCTTCTTCCTCCACCCCCATCGTTTTTGCTCTTCCCCTTTCTCCTGCAGTTCACTTTTTTCTTCTTCCTCCTCCTTCCCCCCCATACCTTTTCTTCCTGCCTTTTCTTCCCATTCTCCCTCTTCCTTTGTCTTTCTTCCCTCTCTTTTCGCTTCTCCTCTCGTTTTTCTTTTCTCTCGTTCCCCTCTTTCATCTTTCCCACACCCTCCCTTTTCCTCTGCCATCTCCTCTCCATTGTTCGCTTGCTCCCGTCCCCCTCCCTTTTCCGTTGGCTCCCCCTTTCCCCTTTCTTCCTCTTGCCCCATTCCTCCCTTCCCGTCCCCCCCTCCTTTACCGCTTCCTTCTCCCTTCCCTTTCTCTCCCTGGCCATGCAGAACGAGGTGATGGTGCCTGCTGTGTATACCTATCCCACGCCCTCTCTCTCTCTCTCTCTCTCTCTCTCTCTCTCTTTCCGTCATTATTTCTGAAAACCTTTTTGGTTCCAATTGTGTCTTCATATTGGTTCATGTAATTAGTTCAGATTAATACAGACACGAGTAACACTATTATGTAAAAAAAAAAAGTCACAACACCAGCAGAAAAAATCCCAAACAAATAACTTTAAACTTCTGTCATATTAAATGCTCGAGAAAAAAGAACAGTTTATATCATTTATTCATCGTCGTCCTCGACACAGCAGTATTGAGGGATGTGTAGGGTTTTGTGACGCTTAAAAGGATATTTATTGAAGAATTACGAAGTTATAGTTGGAGTCTCAGTGGACCTCAGATAAACTGGGAACATAACACGGGCCAGGAATAATTCAGAAAGGTTAATTGAGTTCAGCGAAGAACAGTTTTGGTATTGTTAGATCAGAAAAGGGGATACAGTCTGCTAGATGTGACTGATTTTAATGACGAATGACTATCATAGGTTGCGGTAAGTGTCTTTATATTCGTGGTCACAACCAGGGTTAGGAATCAGTAAAGACTGAAAAGTAGTTCACTGGATTACCAGAATTAGAAAATAATTAGTCTGCTGCCATGTTAGTCCTAGTTTTTATATTTTGGGTGAATTTATAGTGGATCTAAAATTACAAACAAGGTAATAAATAGTACAGGTACTTACTTTACAAGCAGTATATATTCTGATTTTTAATAGTCATAAGTAATAAGTCCGTAAATGGTACTATATATTACATTTTACTGTGGGACCGGTCTTGCATTGTTTTGGTAGTACATCAGAGTAGCAGTATGGAAAATTTTGGAGTCCATCATCATATCTTGTAGTACTGGACGCACGGATTACTACCGATTTCAAGCACTAGTCACAACCCTGCTTTCTTGATTTCAGATAGATCAGTAATTACAGTAATGAACAGTAGAGCTGAAGTCCTCATTTACCAACTGTTAACTTAGACTGCTCAAAGAAGACCTGAAACAACATGGACATATAACTGGAGGGCTTAGCGGACGTTATAATAAAAATTTTAGAATTTAATTAGGGCAGACCAGAATATTCATGTGAAGATCAAAGCCAGAGTAAGAGTTAATTACTATGGCATAATTTGGTATCGGTAGAGCAATTAAGATGAAAGTGAGGTACATTTACAAATGCTATCAGGAAAGGTTGCGAGCCAACAAGGTCAGGCTAACTATACTGCCTGATCAGTAATGCAAATGGAAGTGTCTCTTATTCATTGGATTTTCATAGACGTATTTGTCAAAAGTGATACTGAACCATTGGTTTGTACAGAGGAGGAGCTTTTAATAGACAATGGATCATTTACCTACGCGGTTGACGAATTCTTTACCTCGGTATTTACTTGTGATATGTTTTCCTAGGACTCAGTAATGCAAGTTGTGAAATCATTTTGCGATCCCATTTTTAGCATATATGTTCTTGATGTATTAAAATGATACTAATTCGCAGGCTCCTGTAACTCATTCAGATGCATTAAAACCGTCCGGTGATAGTTGGAGTCATACAGTACTATAAAGGACGCAAAAAAAATGAAAACCTTGATGTAAACAATTATTCACCTGTGTATTGTTAATGAATAGGATTATTTGCCAGTGTTGTGGGCGTTTGGATAGAATGAGGTTGGGAGAGGCTGGTTCAAAGTGGGAGGGAAGATGTACGAAATGGCCGAGGAAGTTTGATTTAACCTGTAGCATAATGCAACATTCCTCACCTTTGTGCGACCTTTTTAACTTCTTCCGTTATCATCTGTAAAACTAATGATTCGTAGGGGTGTAATTATACGTCTCAGTTAATAGTAAAAGTGTTAGATGAGGGTTTTGATTAAATCGTTCTTACCTTAACTTGGCCAAGATTTTCACCCCTTTTCAGGAAATTTCATGTAGCTGAGTAGTAAAAACGATGCTGTGGTTCCATTATTACCCTTTTCATACCATTCCTTTGTGAGTAGCATCATATTCTAGTGCTAATCTATTGCTGCAACAAGACATTCAAGATCGAGTTATGGCAGTTTTATTCCAAGTTAGAGTTAAAAAAAAAAAATACTTTAACGCTATTTTTGAGATGTGGCAACCTAGCTTTGTGGGGGGTAAGGGGTTTGTTCTGAGGCGTGAAATGTTTGACCTGTTACCATCAATAAATATCGAATACATTTTTTCCCTAACTAATCCTGATTTTCTGTAGACAAGTAAGGACCAGTTTAATGAGGAGGAAAGTTTGGGTGTAGAGAGGCAGGAAAGGCGACGTTATTATTGTTTCCTTTGCGCTGTTTAATTAGGTGGACAATGAATAGCTAACTCTTGCGATGGGCACCAGCTATGAGACCCTGTTTCCTGGTAGAGTGTTTAGGTCTTCTCTCGCGTATAGTCCGATTGATGTGTGTCTCTGTTTTCTTTTTTATAGTTTTATGTTATCAGTGTTTTTTTCTTTTCTCATGTGAAGAGGAGAACAGGATTATTAAGAACCGTACTTAATCGAATCAAGAGTTGTGTGACTGCCGTTGGGCACGAGGGAGACGGGAGACTGGAGTGTAGCGACCATGAAGGTAGGTAAAGGAAGAACTGTTCGAGATTATGGATCACAGTATTTGGCTTTAGAGATTATTCAACCTATATTTCTTGTATAATCTCGATGCAAACTAAATCGATAGAAAGGCAGTATAAATAAGATTTAAGAGATTAAGTTGTAATATGCAAAACAAATCACTATGGACGAGGTGTTCTGAAGTCTGCAATTACCACAACTTCCCGATATGATCTTGCTGATAGGTCGTTAAGTATGTAAGTTAATGTAGGCATCTGCGAGACAAGTATTACTCTAGTAGGTAGATGGGTAAGTAGGTAGAAAGGAGTGTGAAAAATGTAGTTCGGTAAGTAGGGAACGATGAAGGAAGGGATTTTAGGGATTTTAGGGGGTTTTGAGATGCCTTTATAGCTAGATAGGTAGGTAAGCAAATATAGGCTAACTCAATTATTCTAATTTTACGTAGATCCCGAACCCCTTGCAGCTCAGTAGGCCAAATATGGACAAACTGGAAGCTCAGTTTGATCGATAGCAGTGGAGACTCATCTCTACCTGATAACTGATGACTCATGCAGCCGCTACTTAATATTCAAGTTGTGGGAGTGGTCGAGTTACGTCAGATGAAAACAACGTAATTGATGGGATAATTACCAGAGATCTTAATGAAGTTCATGTAGCTAGACTGCCAGAGTGGTAGTTAGGAGAGAGAAAATGCAAGTGAAGGAAGAATTATACGTTGATGTTACAAAGCACTGTATTTAGGTATCGTAGTAAAAATGAGTGAAGATCTATGGTTAGGTATGCAGATAACTCAGGGAAGCAATTACGAGATGCTATGATGTTTTTGAAGGTAGGGGTAGGTCGAGGAGCCATGATGTCGCAGTGGTAACGCGTCGAACTCATGAACTACGCGTGCCTTGCGTCTAAGGTTCGAATCTCGGGCTGTCACGAACATTTAATGTGTGAGGGTAGTGTGCCCCTTCGTATGTTTGTATAATGTTTACACCCATTCCTTTCTGCCAGTGGGATGTTTAGACTGTTACTTACAAACATAGCTCTTGCAACACATCGTTTCACATGCGTCACTCTCAGTGCAGACACCTCATCCTAGTTCGTATTTCGCTAGCTTGGGGAATCTTGCTGTCACGCACCGCCGAGGAGAAGGTATGGTCCTGCAGTGGGCCTCATATCGACAGCTTGAAGAAAAAAAAAAGTCAGTGATTAGTAAAGATCTTATTGTGGCATTATTTTTAATACTCAGTGATTAGTATCGTCTGTTCCAATACTATTTTTTTAAACTTTTGTCGAAAATTTCCTTCAGGTTATTCAGCTTCTCAGAGTTACTTTTACCAGTTTTCCTTTATAGCTTATGGTCGAAAGGTGTGGAAGGAGAGGGAGATCCGTCGGCTTTGCTCTCCAATTGTTAATTTGATTAGTATTTGTAGTTCAGGGCTCAACTGCACGCGCACGCTCACACGTTCGCGTACACACACACTCGCATAGTGTGTGTGTGTGTGTGTGTGTGTGTGTGTGTGTGTGTGATGTGGGCTGCACCGTACCTACCTCCCAGCGGCCGCCGTGACTCCCCTCTGACCCCCGCGCCAACCAGTCACGTGTGTATGACCACCCCACCTACACACCCAGGACACGGGGGGAGGGAGGAGGGGGAGGGGGAGGGGGGCAGGAGGGTTTTAGGGGTAGGAAGGATTGAGGGTGTAGGAGGGGTTGAGCTGGTAGGAGAAGCTGGGGAGATTGAGAGGGTTGAGTGTGGTGAAGGGATTGAGGTGGGGAGTAATGGGAGAGAAGAGAGCTGTTTGGAGGAGGAGGAAGAGAAGTGAAGAAGGAAATGGAGGGATAGGAAGGATTAAGGGAGGAGGAAGAGGAACAGGACTGAAGAGGAGGAAGAGAAGTGAAATTTGGGGAAGTGGTCAAGAAGCATCGAAGAAGAAGAAAAGTGGCAGAGGGTGGGATGGAAAGCGTTAGGGCTGAAGGGAGTAGAGAGTAAGAGAGGTTGTGGAATAGAGTAGGAAGGAAGAGAATAGGTGAGGTAAAGGAGAAGAGAAAGGGCTGAGGGGGAGGAAGAATAGGTGGAGTTATGGGGAGAGGGAGAGTTTGAGGGATTGAGGGGGAGAGGGATGAGTAGGGGAGAAAGGGAAGGAAGAGCAACTGAGAGGAGAAACACTGGGGATGAAGGATGGAAGGAGGGAAGTGTATTAGAGTAAGTGTAGGGAAAGAGAAAGGCAAGAGACAGTGTACAACCAACCCAGTTATACCCTATATGCAGAGGACCAGGGGAGGAGGTGGAGGGGAAAAAGAAGGAGAAATGAGAGGGGCAGGTAAGGGAAGAGGTAATAAAGGGGTAGGATGGGTAGGAGAGGAAATGAGGATGGAAGAAAAGTGGGAATGGGACCAGGAGGTATGGGAACTGAGTAAGGAGTAAGAGAAGGAAGAGGGAGAGGCGGAGGGATTGAATGGGAAGAATAGGAAGAAGAGGAAGATGGGGCGAACGTATGGGGGGGAAGCAGGAGAAGGGTTGAGGGAATTAAGTTGGGAAGGATGAGGAGAGGGAAGGAAGAAGGGTGAAGTAGAAGAGAAAGGAAGGGAGACTGACGGGAAGAGAGAGGATGAAGTTTAATAAGGATTGAAGAAAGAGATAAAAATATAAAACAGAAGAGTGAGGGATTCATGGGAGATGGGTGGGTAGGAGGAGGAGAAGAAGTGAAGGAGGGAGGGGAGAGGAATGGGGAAGTAGGATGAAAAAGAAGAATGGGGGAAGTGCATAGGAAGAGGAGGGGAAAGGGAAAAATTAAGGAGAGAGAAAGAAGAGGAAAAGAAATAGGAGCTGAAGAGGAGAAAGAAGAGTAAGAAGTGGAAGAGGGAAAGGATTAGGAGAAAGAGGTAGATGATGGAAACGAAGAGGAACTGAAGGATGTAGTATGGGTGGGAAGATTAGAGGAAGTGGGAGGAATGATTGGAGGAAGAGGAAATGAGAGACAAAAAGGAGTAAGAAGTAGAGGAGTGAGAAGAAGAGGGATTGAGGGAGAGTCAACAGGGTAGGAAGAGAGGAAAAGGAGAAGGGAAGGTAGGAGGAAGAGGGTGGGTAGGAGAAGGGGAAGGAAGAGAAAGGTAAAGAAAAAGGATGCAAGAGGATGAAGGAGCTGGATAGGAAAAGGTGAGAATAGATAGGGCGAAAGGGGACATGATGAGAGAGAGAGAGAGAGAGAGAGAGAGAGAGAGAGAGAGAGAGAGAGAGAGAGAGAGAGAGAGAGAGAGAGAGAGAGATTTTAAGATGAGGGGAGAATGTGAGTGTGAAGAAGGACAAATGCAAGGAAGATAAAGAGTAGGAATTAATGAAAGTTATGCTACGAAGGGAATGGAAGAGGGACCAAAATGAGGAACTGGAAGATAATTTAAACTAAGAGAGAGGTGAGGAAGGCGAAAAAGATGCAATACTGACGAATAAAAACTGACAAGATTAAGAGCCGTCGAGCAACAAGGCATATAAGTAGCTGAGAATGGAAGGGGAAACTGAAAAGGCAGGAAATTATGAGAATAAAGACGAAACTGAATTACTGCAAAAGAAAATCATTAATGCAGGCAAGAAAAGAGGACAGTAGGGAAATGAGGAGAGGAGAAAATCACTTGGAACAGAAATGCATAAAAAGTATAAACCAAGAAACCTATGAGTCCTTACTAGGCTGAGTGTGAAGGCAGAAGCGATTAGGAAATGGAAATCACCGTGGGTAAGATGAATACTGGGCTGCCAATATTAAGGGTGAGGAAAGATACAAAATAGTACACAAGAGGATGAGGATGAGGAGGAAAGAATGTGGAAAGATGGAGAAGAAGAATGGTAAACATGAGAGGAGGAGGAGGAGGAGGAGGAGGATGGGTCATGCAAGAAGGACAGGTTGGGAAAGATCTTGGTGGGAGCGGAGGAGTGAAGCAGGAGAGAGAAGAACAAAGGAAAACAAAAAAGAAATGGTGGCCAAATGATGGTAATGAGGAGGAAGGGAAGGAAGGAGGGAGGGGGAAATGATAGTGAGGAAAGACAGGTGAAAAAGGAAGTGATTGAGAGACTGGCAGAGAAGAGGAGGTGTGAGAGACAGGTGAAGGGAAACAAGAAGGAGAGAGAGTGTGACGGGGTAGGTGAAGGGGAGCAAGAAATGGGGGAAATCAAAGAGGAAACGAGTCGAGAAAGGAGATATGGTTTAAGAGAGCGAGGAATAAGAGAAAAAGACGTGAGCGAGAGAGAGAACTGATTGATGGGTAAGGTGGAAAACAGCTAGAGGGAGAGAAGAAATAAACGACTGGAAGAGACGCAAAAATGAAGACTATAAAATTTTCGCAAGGAATTTTTGTGGATGGGTGAGAAGGGTCGCCAACAAGAAGACCCCCACCTGTTACCCTCGTCCTTTAATTCCCCATCAGAAAGGTACGATAACAAGCTGCGTAATTATAGCCCTTGGTGGGGTGGCCTGTCTGAGTCTTGGCGGATTTCAAAAGGCGGTGGATCTCCATAAACGTGACGGAGCTGGTGAGGTGGGATGGGGTGCTGGGGAGAATGCTTAAGTCTCACCCCCACTGGCTCTCCTTTTCCACTATTCTGTCTCTTCCACTCAATCGCATTTCTCTCCTTCCCCCTCCACCTCCTCACACTTCATTCCCACACTTCATTCCCACACTTCACTTCTTGTCCTTTCTCACACTTCATTCCCACACCTCACTTCTTCCCCCTTCATCTTCTCGTTCCTTCACACACTGCATCCCCACACCTCTGCTCTTACTTCCTTACAACCACACCTTTTCTGTCTCGTCCACTTACTCGCACTTCTCTTCCTCCCTCTCTTCCTCTTCGTCCTTTCTTCAAACTTCATCCCCACACCCCATCTCTCACTCCCTCACAACCGCACCTTCTTACTCACTCTGATAACTTTTCTTCCACTCCAGGTTCCTTCTTCATTCCCACTCGTCTTACAATCATCTTTCTTGGTTCACAATCTTCCTCTGTTCTAACCACTCCCGCACTCTTTTATTCGCCCTCCTTGTTTGACTACATTGTTTATCTCCGTTCGCATCCTTCCTATCACACACACTCCTTCCTTTATACTCGTCTCCTTGGTCTCCACTCGTACTCATCCTGTTTGACTCAAAGTGTTCCACTCTCGCACTTCACTCAGTTCTACTTCTGCAGCTCCATTCTGTCTTCCTCTCCAGTCCCACTTCTTCTCTTCCACCCTTCACATTTTTCCCTCATAGCTCCTCAACTTCACTTCTCCCTCTCTGCTCTTTGTCCTCTCCGTGACCACTATTCCTCATCTTTTCCTCCTCCTACTCCTAATTATCATCTCTCCGGCTTCATCTCCTCTTCGCCCTCCTCTTCCTGACAACCACTTATCTTCCTCTCCCCACCCCTCCTCATTTTCCTCGTCTCATCCTCTCCCACTCGTCTTCAACTTCCTCTCCTTCTCAGCTTCAGCTCCTCCTCCTCCCCTCCCTGACCTCCTCCTCCTCTTCCTCCTCCCACATCTGAGCTTAACGTTTAGGCAGCAACAAAAATAGCGACAACACTGATGGGATGTTGGGGGTACATTTTTATCGCGGTGGGCTGACTGTGATTGCCGGAGAGGTTACGTGAATGAGAAGGAAGCGGAGGAGAGACGACGAGAGTGTGTGTAACGAGGAAATTTAATTCTTGTAATAAAGGAAGATGCGTCCTGAAGGCTGTAAACGACGCAGCGCCTGAATTATGTACCGTATTTTGACGTGGATGTTAAAACTCTAATGAAGAAATTTTACTTTATGTGGGAAAGTGTCTTAAGACTTCATCTCATGGGTGAATCGGCAATGCATAGTTTGGAAAGTGTATAAAGTTATATTCTTTTGGGTAAGCGATGAAGAAAAACTGCCAAAGTTTGATGAAAGACGTGCTGAAACATATTATTTATTGAAAACAAGAGGGAAGCACCTGAGTTGAATATTTACACTGACTTATTAAATGGTATCTTATCCTGTCAAGACTTTGGACGCATTGAAATATTTAATTTTTTGCCAGTACCAGATTATTTTCGGTGAAGGACTTCCTTACCAGTCAGAGAGTTAAAAGTTTGAATCTAGAAGATGAAGGAGAAAAAGAAGAAGGAGAAGGAGAATAAGATGAAATGGTAGCTGAGGAAATGGCGTCTTGATCATAGTCAGTCAAGACTGGTTCACCACATAACCAGTCATTTACACTGAGGAGGAATAAGTCATACTTGTACGTAACCACAGTGACTTAGGACTGGTTGGCAAGAGAGCGGTCATATGCAAGGGAAAACCCAGAGCTTCTCGCCCATGTTACGTGGATAGAGACTCGAACACCCACTCAGTTGCTCTGCCGCCCATGTTACCGAGCTGCCCAAGGAAAGAAGAAGAAGGGGGAAAGGTAAAATATGAGTGTTTGAAACCCTGGGATTGACAAAAAGACGGGGGTAGAAGAATTGCTGGTGACTAGTGGTGGTTGTGATGGTGGTGGTGATTTGAAATGGTTGTGGTGTTGGTGGTTATTCATGGTGGTTGTGGTGCTGGCGGTGATGTATGGTGGTTGCGGTGTTGGTGGTAATGGTTGTGGTTGTGATGCTGTCGGTGTTTTGTGGTGGATCTGATGTTGTTGGAAGTTTGTACTATTTCATATCGTAATGTGATGGCATTTTTAGTAACAGACACACTGATGATACGAATAAATTTGGCGATGACTTTGGAAGTAGGATCAGGGCCATTATGATGTTTCCGGTACTTGTGTACATTTTTATAACTGAAGAAGCAGGTAGTGGCCCTTAGTACAGGAGATGAATTGAAGTATTCAAAGAACGGACAAGATTATATGATAAACTCAGAGAAAGGAAATCAAATCCACGCAGAATAAACTCGTCTGGCGATAGAAGGGATAAAATACTTAAAAATTTTCAAGATTTCAAAGGGTTAATGGAAGCGTTTTAAGTCTCAGGAGTCAGAGAACCATTTGTAAGCTGAAGAGAATTGTCAGTAAGTTGCAAGAATACTTTTTATTTTATATACGTGCTCCTTGCTACTCGCTCCGTGGTGGCGCCCGAAAGCTGGAGAAAACAGCCTCGTTCGCTCACATTCAGTCCCTCGGCTGTAGCAGTAACGGTCAACACAAGCAATTTTGAACCATCTACAACCAGGCCCCGATGATCGCTCTGCGGTTTACCACAGTCGCAGCAATAATAGTAATTTCTCACGTACTCAAATGGGTAAATACGAGTATGTGAGAACTCATAGAAAACCAAGGTATCGACAGGGATACAGGAGGAAGCATGAAATATTATCCCCTTCACTATGAGAGTTCTTGCTTTAAAAGCGAGTACAAAAACAGTAGAGATGCGGGATCGTCAGGGCCGTTATGTGGGAATCTATGATGGTCTACGGGAGTGAAGCATCTCGTTTCCGAAAAACGTTAGTGAAAGACGGACAGGTTCATTGTAAGGGATGCTCCCACATCTAAAAATAGTATTGAGGTGATAGAAAATACAGAAAAAAGACTTCGTGATAGTAATCTCATTACTGTTGGAGGTCGTACGAAGTTAATAGTAATACCGGTAATAATAATAATAATAATAATAATAATAATTAGTAATAACAATGATTATAAGACTAATAATTCAGCAATTTATTTAAAAAGACAAAGATGTCGCACTGAGGGAGAACAGTGCGAATATTTTGAATCCTTCGATACGAGAGATCTCACTAGAACTGAGTCAGATAATCTCTCGAAAGGTGATATAAGATCAGATAGACGTCAGAGTATTGCAAGGGTCCAAGAAAGGCAAAGGGTTAGCCACTCCTATACAGTGACCTCTTTTATTTGCGATATTACTAAAAGCTATAGTTCAGTATTCACAGCGAAGTAGTTAGAAAACTGTGTGCATTAATTTTTTTTTTTAATCATCTGTAGAATGGCTTTTATTGTGCCCATGCTTGACGTACAGTATTTATTCAACCCATGTTTGACTTCTTGTTTGGGAGTGGTAGTGGTAATGGTTAGATATGAGCAGGGCAGACAACGCAGAGGACTTGGGACGTTGATCCATACAGCACCTTACCATCAGTTCCCTGTCATAATCATTTTTTTTCTTCTTCAAGGAAAGACGAACAATTGATAGTATTCATTATTCACATCGCTTTTCCATCCTCTAAAAGCAAATTTTAGTTAGGGAAGAAAATGGTTAAGTTACTGAATGAATCTCAGTTCTGCCTCTCGTTCTTCCTCCAAAACAGATCTTAGGGCAGGAAAATCGTCGTAAGATCTTTTTCTTAAATCTCAAGCCTGTCTTCAAAAACAAAAGACGTCCATTAATTCGGAAATATGAGTACTGTAACTAAATTTGCGTTTCATATCACCGGCCACTCAGTTGGTCTAGTTTTTTGCCTTCATCTTTGATGTATGAATCACTTCCACCCCGTGTACAGTATTGGTGGGAAATAGGGATGATGATGATGATGATAATGATGGAGAAGAGAAGGAGAAGGAGCGAAGGAAGACGAGAAGGTATTAATGATGCTGAAAACGTTGATAGGGAGAAGGAATATGAGGAGGAGGAGGAGGGTAATGATGGTGGTGATGATGATTGGGAGGAGGAGAAAGAGGAAGAGGAGGTGGATAATGGTGATGGTGATGATGATGATGGTAATGATGATCGCTTTACACACCTCAGTCCTGGCCCTGGTTGCCCATACACACAAGTCAGTGTTGGCTACGCTGGGGGACGTATGTAAATTTAATGTTAACGCGGGTACCCCACCGCAGGCAGCAGTTAACAAGTGTGGGATAAGGATCAAACAGGGCGGTATGAGAGAGAGAGAGAGAGAGAGAGAGAGAGAGAGAATGTGTGTGTGTGTGCGTGTGCGTGTGTGTGTGTGTGTGTATGAGGCAGAAAGAATGTATCTGGTTGTATTGTATATGTTTAGGGCAAGGCAAGGCAAGAGAGAGAGAGAGAGAGAGAGAGAGAGAGAGAGAGAGAGAGAGAGAGAGAGAGAGAGAGAATGTATCTATTCTCAAAATATATAAAGATAATGAATCTGGGTGTGGAATAATGTGAGAATGAAAGAATAGAAATTGTATGATTGTATATGTGTGTGAAGCATAATAAGAGATCATATACGACTATGTGTACGAGACAGAAAGCAAGATGATGTATTTGAGTGTACGTGTGTGAGATTGAGAGATTGCATCTATATGTGTATGCGTGATACAGAAAAAGGAAGAATATATTTATGAGTGTATGTGTGAGAAAGAAATAGAGAGGATGTGCTTGTGTGTATGTGGATGAGAGAGAAAGAAAAAATATATCTGAGAGTATGTCAGGCCCCCCCCAAAAAAAAATGTATCCTATTATATGAGACAGAGAAAGAAATAATGTATTGGACTGCATGTGTGTAAGATAAAGAGAAAACGTATCGCACTGTATGTATGTGTGCAAGACAGAGGAGGCAAGAGAGACTGAATATATCAGACTGTATGTGCAAGACAAAGAGAGAAAGAAAGAGAAAATGTATAAGACTGTACGCGTGTGCAAGACAAAGAGAATGTGTCAGACTATATGTGTGCAAGAGAAAGAAAGAAAGATAATGCATCAGACTAAAAATGTGCAAGAGAATGAGAGGAAATGTATCGAATTGTATGTGTGCATGACAAAGAAAGAAAGAGCATGTATCAGACTATATGTGTGCAAGACAGGGAAAGAAAGTCAGAGAGAAAAAAACCTTAGAAACTCTTTAATCCTGGCAGTGACAAGACCGTGGGAGCATGAGGCTGGACTCAGAGGGTGTCCACGGATCACTTCACAATATCTTATCCGACGGCCGGGGGAGGCGGATCGGCCCGACGTGGGGTCACTGCGGGTCAGAGTACAGGATGCGATGGACCCGCCGTGTGCTGTGTCTGTCCTGGCTCCTTGACCATATACGCGACCCCAGCCCCGGCCCTCTGTAATAGTTCCCAGGCAGGCAGGCAGGCAGGGCGGTCGTGGCCACCAGGCAAGGGGGGAAACTACGCTATTAGATCTGGGTATTTACCTGTGATACCATATTCTCTTCGATATTGTGGCTGGTATTTAGGTACAATTTAATGGTTGTTTCCTCTAACTTTGGTAATAGAATTGGTTATTAATTATCCCTATAATTTTTACGGTCCTAGTACGCTTAGTGTATTTTATTATATTTTGGCTAATGTAAGGTGATTATAATCGGTTTTGTAAAGACCTTTGTGAACACATGGATTAACACCTTTTATATAATTACTTTTTTTTCGTGTGGGTGACTCTAGACATATTTTCCGCTTAGGAGAGACGTGTGTGACCGAAGCTGTTAGGAAAAGTGCTCATGATAACCTCATGTCCTTCAATTACCGTACTGAGATTGGTCGTTCTCTCTTAAATGAATGGTTCAGGATATATACTGTAGTGAAATAATGCGCTGCGAGACGGGAAGACCATGGAAGACAAAGGGAAGTTTAAGAAAAATAAGAGGACACAGTCATGTTTTAACTCCTGTGATGACCCCGGGCGCCACTTCAGATGTGGAGTCGCGAGTTATATTTGCTTTATTACATCATCCCGAAAATTACTTCCATGGGAGTAACGTAGGGTCAAGGCCCGATAGCTGCCCTTGCACAAAACTCAGGCAGGAAACTGAACTCACAAATTATCTCCTATACATAGCTCATCCTCTTGGGGGCTATACCCCGACATTTCCCCATATGGAAGGACTCTGTTCCGACCCTGGGGAGGCGCTGTCTCTCATAGGATGGCGGCTGCTTGCTTGTGGTCGATGGGTCCGCTTGGCCAGATATCGAGGTAGAGCAACAACTTTTTTGGAGTTCCAGTATAATGGTGAAGTGAAATTCCAGTCTACCTTGATTATCGCTGTTCAGTTTAACAAGGGTTTTCACTAGGTTTTGAGTTGTTAAGGCAACGGTAGAGTTCCTGTCAGGAATTCCATTGTAAATCTTGAGTTCCGGCCACTGGAGTGAGATTCCAACCCGCTGTATTATTATAACAGGTTTAACACCAGCACTAAGTTTTGATGCATTTGTAAAGGAACTATTGACCACGACTGAAGCTTTCCTCCCAATCGAGTAGGTGACATCATTCATTTTATACACTGTTTTGAGTTGATGTAAAGGAACCATTAACCACAATTGTATACAGTATGTCAAGCGAGTCGATCACATACAGTTCTTTTTTGGAAACTTTTGAGGCAGCATAAAGGAGCTATTAACAGCAGTCAGCGATTGTAGTCTACCTTCCAAGCGAGTATTTCACTTGCGGCTCGCTTTTGACTCGATTTCAGGTGACTGGAAAGGGTTATTAACCTCTGGTGTACTGTACCTCGAAAGCAAGTGGTTCACGTACGATTCACTTTTGACACTGTTTTGAAACGTTGTAAAGGAACTGTTAAACGGCAAATGCCTGGTTCACTTTTTACACAATTTCAGGTCACTGTAAAGGAAATATTTACTGCAACTACAGCTCCCTAGCGGGTGGTTCACGTACGGTTTCCTATGCTACAACGGCTGGTGACCTGCTTGACGCGCCGCCTTCCGTGTGTCGCAGCCCACACGCCCTCGCCCTTGCTCCACCGCCTCCCCATTCTTATCGCGGCGAGGACCACAACTGCGTCGACCTGCAATCTCTGTATAAACGTGATAATGCACCGCAAAAGCACAATATTTAGGGTCCCAGATTGCCGGCCCAGAGGTGATGGCATGCCTTACCTGCCAATTTGAGCCCGTGGTCCTAGCCAAGTATGTCCAGATTGAGGGAAACTAAACAGGGCTGAAAAATGAATATGATGGAAATGACAGCTTCTACTAAAGAGCTGGGGGTGTTATCTGAGGGTGGTGGGACGTGACGTGGCTGGGGATTTTGGTGTTGCTGCAGACACGCCAGGACGACCCTAAATTTGCAGTGTTGAAAGGGTCCTGTGCAACGTCGATGGCCTCCTTTATAGCGTGTGGTACAGCTTTCACCGTGGCCGCCCGCTGCTAATGGCATTCGTAAACAAAGTAATAAGCGGCCTTATCGTAAAACTTTCGTGACCTTCCATAACCTTATGACCCTACCCTGGGACTGAGTGTGAGGCAGGGAGGGGTATAGTGGGTGAGAGAGGGGTATTGTTAGTCGGGGTGTATTGGGTGAGGAAGGGGTGTGGTGGGTGAAGGAGAGACACTGCGAGTGCCGTATGAAAGAACATAAAAGAGAGCAAGCAGTAACAGACTTATTGATCCTTTCTAAACTGCCGTTGTACAGAAGAGACTATGACTATGACACCTACTCTATAAGATCTGTAAGGTTAGCAAAGCAAGAAGCCTCCTCCCACCCACTAATCCCTCCAAATGATGCCGACATGGGAAGAAAAAGGTACGAAGGACCATTATGCAGTCTGGAAAAGAAAGTAGTGGAACATTCATATTTAATGGTGAATGTAAATTATATTCTGCTCGTAAGGGAAGAGCAACATTATTTGCATAACGATAGTCTGGATGCTCTGATGAGAGAAAAACAGTCAGATGTTTAGAGTATTCAGCCAAGAACATGTTTACCTGTAAATTGGAAGCTAGATACTTGCCCAGGTGGCTTATAAATGTTAATGTTAGTAATGTATCACAGTCTATCACACTGAATGGTAATTTGTTCCATGTGTTTATACCCTATTGGAGAAAATGATTTGATCAATATATTGGGAACGTTTACCAGTAATGTTTTTGTCATTATTTCTTGCATAATTCGATCTATTTTGTGTGATTTACTTAATACCGGTAGTTGCCGAATCATCCTGTCTCCTGATATATTGTATGGTTGGATTAGGTCTTCTCGAAGGCAACGCACTAATACGAGAACAAAGTTAGCTCTTCTAAGCGTTCCATATATGACGTATTTATCTATCTATCATCCAAACTTTTTTGTCCCATCAAGAGCGTAGGGGTTTGGGGCTAGACTGCTTAGTCCCAACATGGGAATCAAAAGTGACCAGCCACGCTTATCCATGAAAGGTATAATCTTCGCAGTTGATACCAACCTTCCCTCAGAGTGAAACCCTGACGGGCCCTTCCCCCATAGTGAAACCATTATGAGAACCATTTGGATGGAGCGCCTTAACCCAATATACCACAAGGCGTCCATTTTGTTATATGGTTACCGTCCAACGTGGTTAATGGTTTTCTTGGAATACAGGATACCGTGTGGCATGTAACTCAGTGTAGAATCACCCGAAGGTTGCACTAAAATGTAGTATCACCCGAAGGTTGCACTACAGTGTAGAATCACCTGAAGGTTGCACTACAGTGTAGAATCACCTGAAGGTTGCACTACAGTGTAGAATCACC
>JAGKTI010004610.1:0-12642 GCA_018397915.1 Birgus latro | reverse complement strand
AAAGATAAAGATTCAGAAGATTCTTCCCACCCACCTCATACAACCACCGAACGAAAGCGGGAAAAAAGGAAAAAGCCAGGACTAGGATATCTGAGAGAGAGAGAGAGAGAGTACACAGTATACAAAAAAATATTACTATGTATACAAAAAAATATTACTAAGCGTCGGGGATCGTGGGAAACTAAAGTTTGAATGCAAATTAAATTCGTTTTAATGTAAAAAAAGACAGATAAATAGACAGACGGATTATAATAAGCAGGAGACATGTGAGAGACGGACGGAGACAGACGGATAAGAGTGCTAAGGCCGAGGGAGTTATAAGGCATCGTATAATAAACTATGAAGGTGTAATATGTAAAATTTATCAGAAAAAAAATTGAAAGTCTCCTGAGGTGACGAGCATTACAGCCCAGGTCATATTAAGCAGCATGGACATGAGAAAATATCTGAATGATTAGCGATGTTATCCTTAATTTATTTAACTAGGCTTGGTCATTTTTTCTGACTTTTTGTCTTTTCTCATTTCCGGTTCCTTGCCACATCATTTATAACAGTGTGACTGATGATGATGATGTTGATGATGAAGCAAAGGCCGTAAGCTGTGAGGTGATACTAATCATTTATGGACTGCGAGTTGCAGACGGTACTAATTTGGGAGGTAGACAGGTTTAACAAGCGCGCGATACACATCTGCTCAGGATCGTGAGAGGAAGACATTTGTGGGAGACAGGTGAGGAGGAGAGACAGTTGTGGGAGGTGGATGTAGAGAGACAGGTGTGGCAAGTGGCTGGAGAGACAGTTGTGGGAAGCGGATGGGGAGACGGTTGTGGGAAGTGGACGAAGAGAGAATAATGAGAGGTGGACAGCTATGGATGAAAGTTGTTAGACACTGTTACTTGTGGGAGAGAATGAGGGAGAAAAACAGCTGTGGGGGAGAGACAACTGTAAGAGATTGGCTGTTGTGAAGTAGACAGTTATAAGGGACATATAGTTGTTAGACAGACATGAATGGTACAAAGACAACTGTGAGAGAAAGATGTGGGAACGTGGGAGAGGAACAGTTGTGGGAGAGAGAAAACTGGGAGATGGATAGTTTGAGGTACACAACTGCGAGAGGTAGACAGTTGATGGATACTGAAATTTTTGGGAGACTGACAACTATTGGGGAGATACTGTTGTTGGAGATAATAACTGTGGTAAAAAGAACTTAGAAACATATATGAGATCGCTGTTACTTGGTAGAGCGGAGAGAGAGAGAGAATGATAGTTGTGAAATGCTTGAGTGCCCACTTGTACGCAGGTGTGAGATAGATGACAGTCTTAGAAGTTCAACAGTCATGGGAAACTTGATAGTTGTGGGTTATAAGGACGTGGAACAAACTTGTAGGAAACAGATAACTACACTAATGTAAAACCAGTACTAATTAGGTGAGAGCTGGAGACGTTAGTGCAAAAAAAAAAAAACACCGACAAACCATCCTAAACATCGTGGCGTCTAAAAGCCTGTTTCGATTCAAGCCAGTGTAGCGTGGATCCTGAGTGTAGTTGGGATAAGGTGAAGCCAGAGAGACAGGCGGCTGTCTATCCCTTCTCTTTATTGTTAGGGTGGCTACACGCTGCTACAGTTACGATGCCCCCTGTGCCCTTGCTACGATACTCCAGTGCAGCCAGTCGTGTTTTAATTGCTGCTTAACTTGTACATGGTGCTTATATTATCGGGGCCAGTCATGTGATGGTACGAAGATTCAGTGAAAAGGCGGGCGAAAAGTTGAACTTCAACCTGTATTTTTTTTCCTATTTTTATATCGTGCTTTTTTATTTCCTTGTTTAATTTGTTTAGTAGAATGATTTTTGACGAAATCTTTTGATATTTATATATACTTTATTTGCTTATTAATGTTTGTCAAAAGCTGCAACAGTGACGAAAATATGATGGTTCTTTTGATTCTCTTACATTTCTTAATTTCATTTCAGCGTGTTGTTTTATTCTAGTTCTTGATTTGCAGAGTAACTCTACTCTGGTGCGTAGGATTGGAGTTGTTTTCGTAATGGTGGGTATGAAATGAAGGTCGTGAATGACAACGTACTGTTGATTCGAATACAGCTGCTGTGAGCACCATGCTTTCCAGTATACAGCTCCAGGTATTACTGATATATGTGCTGTGCACCAGTGCCTTGTACCTGTGCCATAGATTTGCATCACAACTGCGTATTTCATTCATCATACATTATACACCTGCACTGTACGGGTTCATCATAAATCTGCATTAAACATCTACGCCACAAACTCACAAACACTTGTATTATACGTCTGTACTGCATACCTCACCACAAACCTGTGTTATAAACCTGCACAAACAAAACACCTGCCCCACACACCTGCACACCATAACTTCCACAGACTGGCACTGCATAACTTCCCCAAACGCTTATACCACAAACCTTCTCATACATCAACCCCGAACACCAGTATCATACAGGCACACCTTACGCTTACTTGAGACATTAGCAACATACATATTTTTCTTTTAAGTGTCCGACTCTGGGCATAGGCTTAACAGCTCGCTCTCTGAGGCTCCTAAGACTTCCTACGTATCATACACCTGCTCATGTCACCACTTGGACGCTAATTCACCGTCCATATTGAATACATACTAAAGCAGGCTCATACAGGACTTATGTATTAGTATTAGTGGGAGTGTTTTTACATGTCTGCTGGCTGTTTTGGTGATTCAGAAATATCTACCTAAGCTAAATCAAATCCTTTAAACTGTTCCCTGCCCCATCCGCACGTCGAATCCGCATCCATTGACAGTAAACCATCTCTGCTGACTCGGCCATACATCTCTACCTCACACTTGCTCCACACACATGCAGTCGCGGAACTGCATTCCCCCAAACTTTCTGTGAGATAGATTTTGCATTCAGTAATCATTGAAGACCAGACGCCTTCCGCAGCACCTTCCTTGTCCCCTATTCCTCTCCACTGAGCCTAGCCAACTCATTGCTCATGTACCCCACACCCTCATTTCTTCCCTCCCTCTCCGTTTCCAGTCTTCCCACCCCCCACTTTGCTCCTGCCCCTCCTGCTTCTCTTCCTTTCTTCACTCCCCCCACTCCTCCTCCTCCCCCCCTCTCGTCCGCCGCGCATGCATAACATCATTCGCCATCAAGCTGGCATACCCGATAAGACCTTTTTTTGACGTACCTTCCGTAATTACGTTCCGCGTTTGTCTTCATAGCCGCTGGGAGAATCGTCGTGTATTTCTTAGACGATTGGCTGTAACAAGCAGGCCACCGTGGGTCGTTCTCTGCAATCTGCCTCGGATCTTGCAACTTAGCATGGAATTAAAGCCCTTTTTCAGGAAGTAGTTGGAGCAACGTCATGGCAGATAACCACCTTTAGAAATCATAGAAATTCGATATATTTATTGGTAGTGATGAGCCGTGGTTATAATAGTCCCCCTTAAGGTATTATGGAAAGCCAGGTTTTTGTTTTAATAGGGAATTGTCTTCACGATAAACTTTTCAGGAACGCCAAGTGCTTCGCTGAAAACCACAACACTAGCTTCCCTCCCTTACCGGCCGATTTCATGGAGTACTTAATCACGAACGTGTCTTGTACTCTGCTGGTGAAAGCGCAAGAAGCTCATGCAGGACCCCGAGGGAGGCGCCGAAGGAACCATCTGATCACAAGGCGCGGGAAAGAGAAGGATATGCAAAGTGAAACACGGGATGAGGGAGGGAGAGAATGAGGGTCGGTGAGGATGAGGAGAGAGATATGATAATGAGACTTATGTTGGAAAGGAGGGAGGGAGGGAGAAAGGAAGGAGACGGAGAAAGCTTGGGAATCTGGACAGACGAATAAAACTGGTTAGGCCGAAGACGGGAAGGTGCATGGACAGAGGAGAAACTGGACGGACGGGAAAAATGTTTGAGGGGAGAAAAGGAAGGAGAAGCTGATGTGGAAAAATCCCCATCCGATAAAGAGGGATAACTAACGAAATCCAAAAAACAAAAGGAAGTTCTCAAAAGTCCCGTCAGAGGTCAGAGAAAGATGATGTGCTTGAAAAATATCGAAGGTCTATAAAAGGGCTCAGGGGAAATGAATTATCGGTATCTCCAAAAATGCAAGAGGACTGAAAAAGGAACTGGAAAGATACAAGCAGGACCGCTACTTGAAGGCCGACTAAAGTGAGAAGACAAGGGCTGGGAAATATGGGAGGTGGTGATGTTGGGCCGTGCGTGAGGCGTATTTTGTACGGGAAATTGTCTTTTGGTGTGCAGTTTTGACTGTCAGGAAGGTCAAATATAAAATGAAAAAAATAAGAGAAAAAGTTGCCCAAGTTAACCAGGGAAATATGTACATTTCACGTGAGAGATAATCATAAAAAGGGATCGACATTTCTGTATTTAAAGGACAGCAGTGACAAAGGCAACGTAGTAGGTCAACCACGAAGAGGTACTTTAATGAAGACAACGTTGCTTTTTATAACTGGGTTCCTTGTAATGTAATAGATATATAAAATGAAAAGTAACCTTTTGGGGGTGGAAGTTTGCATCAGCTGAATAAAATCCTTTGGTCATTGCCATAATTAAATATTAAAATGTCACTGAAATCTTAAAAATGTTAACGTTATCAGGTTTCTAACGCTTTCTCAGCTGAATGCAATTGTCTGACGTTAGCCAGAATAGAATACTAGAGTTGTCCCGACCATGAGAAGGTTAATGGTTCCAGAAGTAACACTGTTTCCAGTACTCGCTCTAGGTTGAATAATGTCGTATGGCATTAGCAAGAATAGAGTACTACAGTTTTCTCGACCACGAAACGGTTAGTAGATAGATTAGAGACTTTTTGTCGTGGGGTGCTCGACCTCTCTTGGCTGAATAAATCGTCAGGTATTAGCCAGAATTAAATCCCTAAAAGTAGGGTTAAGAGAATCAGGTCCGTGTGTGTGTGATAAGTTACATACATGAACTGACGAGGTTAAATCGCATGGTGTGACAGTACTCCAGATAGGATTAAGAGTGAGGTGCGTGTGTATGCGAGTGAGGGATGTTAAAGCGTGGGTGGTGGAGGGCGCCTAGCGGAGGGCGGACACTTGCCATTCACAGCACGACCTGCACGTAACTCACTCCCGACAACACCACCACCGCCTCCACCTCTCCCACTTCTATTCTTGTTGCCTTGAGACTTTTTTTTCCTAACTTCTCAGAGATTTGCTTAATGAACTTGAATATTCTGTTGCATGGTACGGATGCAAACTATGTCGATATCAGAAAAATGTTGGTCTGTCTCCCTGACCAGATCCATCAACCACAGGCACTCTTCCAGGGCCATTCCATGCAGAAAAGCAATGTTCCCTTGCAAACATTTTGTGTTTTACACCTTAGTAATTGGTATTTGTGTGGTACGAATGGAAGCTTTCAATATTAAAAATATAATATTGTTTAGGAAAATGTTTAGACAGCACCATCAGCACTTCCACTTCGCCGTTTCGTAGTCTTCCTGGCTTGGCACCCTCGCTGACTCCTGTTCTTAGGCTATTTTATTTGCTATCTACACGTTAATTTAGCTTGTCTGGTACTGCTGGAGACGGTAGGTAAATCGACATAATACACAAGAAAATATTAAAGCGCACAATAATAAGAGAAAAAGTCAGTAAGGGAGAAATGTTAAGAAGTCTCCTATGCCAACTGGAATGCAGTCTCTGCCTCCGTCTCTCCTCCCCCTCCCTCTGTCATCCTCCACATCACCTCCGCCTCCCTCTGTTATTCTTCATATCACCTCCACCTCCCTCTGTTATTTTCCATATCACTTCTCTTCCACCTTCCTCTGTTATCCTCCACATCTCGTCTCCCTCTCTTTCTTTTATCCTCCACATCAACTCTCCTCCACCTCCTTCTATCATCTTGCACATCACCTCTCCACTTCACTCTATCATCCTCCACATCACTTCTCCTCCACGTCTCTCTCTCATCCTCTGCATCACCCTTTCTCCATCTTCCTCTGTCATCCTCTTCATCACTTCTCCTTCACCTCCCTCTGTAATCTATATCAATCTCCACATCACCTATCCTTCACCTCCCTCTGTCATCCTCCACATCAGTCCTCCGCCCCACAGCACCTCTCTTCCAGCTTCCTCCATCATCCTTCACATCTCCACCTCTCTCTGTCATCCTCCATATCACCTCTCCTCCACCTTCCTCTGTCATCCTCCGTATCACCTCTCCTCCACCTCCCTCCATCATCCACCACGTCGCCGCCTAGGGGATATTTTAATGCGGGTGTCTATTTTTAATGCCCGGTCCTTTCGATCCTCCAGGCAAGTGGTCAGTCGGGTCTAAATGTCACTTCGTCGACCGAGGGCAATGGACGATTAGGTGGGGGGAAATTGCAGTGTGGCTTCCCGGCTAGCTAGTTAATTGATGGTTACTAGATCCTGCCCCATCCCCTCCTCCTCTTGACCTCTGACCCCCGGCGCCCCGCTTAAAACCTCTGCCCTAATCAAGAAAGACCTATGCCCGGTTGTCCCCCTTGATCTCACTCATCATTCTTGCTCTGATCTCTCATATATTTTTTTTTTTTTTGTCGACCTCCATCCTTGTGTGTGTAGCCGGGCGGGGTGTATCATTGGGTGTTTTCCTCATTCGTTACAGGTGAAATTTTGTGGTTAAATCACAGGTGTCTTCTGTACGAACGTGGTGGTTGTTAGATGGTCTGCAGTTATGTTTCTATGGTTTCATTATATGAAGACAATAAATCACTTAACTTTCATTTCTAAATCTATATGGTAAATTTTTGACTGTATTTGCGTAGCTCTTGTCTGTAAATTGTTTGTGGTGTGCTGATGTAATTATGTAACTCCATCGTTAATTGCCACGTACATAAACTTTGTATTAGTATTTTTTCTGGTATTTTGATGGTGTGGTTATATAAATCCATAGTAACTATTCTTACATTTTGTTGCTAATACTATGTAGTTCAAAGGGCAATTCTTCTGGTCCTGATATTTTAATTATATACCCATTAGTAATTAGCTTCATGCTGTGATAGCTAAATACAACTCCAATGTATATCGTGCACCCCTCCTACCCCACACGACTAGTGTCTTAGGCGGTTATGAGCCACGGTGTAGTATAAATATTTATGTTCAGACGACCTGAGGAGGAGAAAACTTGCTCATCGTCCACTAAATATTGTAGTCGCGTGCTCGAGTCTACCCGCAAAATAACCCATAATTTTATCTCATTAATACTGAATGAATTCCCCGCGTGGACAGCAACCTCTCAGCGCGCCTGGCAGTTCCTCGTGCTGTGGAAGGGAAACAAATTTAGCGCCTTCAGAAGTTGTAGCGGGAAGGGTAACCGCAGGCAGGTGGAGCCACGACAAGTGCTCCTCGCCAACTCTGATGAACGAGGGGCGTCAGGCTTGGTTAGGCACTTAGGTTTGGGGTAGGTCGTAGAGAAGAGAGAGAGAGAGAGAGAGAGAGAGAGAGAGAGAGAGAGAGGTGGTTTCTTGATACAGACTAAGACAAAAGCGAGAAGCGACGAGTGTGTTGCTTGTTGATACACTTGCCTCCATGCCACGGCGTAGATGGTGATCTGTATATTAACTGGAGCTGTGTCCGCCTTGTCCACTCTGTGTCTACTGTGTCAGACTCAAGTAACAGGATGGTGTTACTTCGTCAGTGCCTACTCCTTACCTAACGTTCTTGCTGTCCCCCATCACCCCCACCCCACCAGGTTCCTGTTCCTACTCTTCACTTTTCTGCTTCCCACTCTCTCTTCTTGCTGTCCCCCATCACCCCCCACCCCATCTGGTTCCTACTCCTCTCTTTTCTGGTTCGTACTCCCGTCTTTTCTTGCCGTCTCCCATCACCCGCACCCCAACTGGTTACTACTCCTTCCTCTCTTTATCTTGTCCAAATTTTTCGACTTCTTTCACTCTGGGTCTTCCATGTTCTTCTTTTGTTCTTCATTTGGTACTGTTTTCCTAAGACTCAACGTACCATTTACTCCTCGTCTTGGTAAAGCTTCTTTCTGTTTTTAATTCTGTGCCTTAACTTTTCCCCGTCTTATCTTTCACATCATCCTGTTTTTCCATCATTTGATTGTACTGTCATTCATTTTTCCGTAATCTCTTCAGCCATCTTCATTATCTTTTTCCGTTTCTTGCTTATTCTACTTCGCCATCTAATTATCGATTCGCGCTTTTCCCTCCTATACTTCGTCTCCCTGACCCCTTCATGTTTTTGCTTTATTTCTCTCTCTAATTTTTCTCTCAGCTTTTCCACAAACAACCATTTTTTCTTTCTACTGTGTTAATTCCTCCTCATTAATTTTCTCGTGTTGGTTCTTCCTCACGTCTTTCTCCTCCCTCCATCTGTTTCTCTTCCTCTCTCTCCTCCGCTATTTCCTGTTCAGTTTACTTCGCTTGTTTCTTTTCATTTCAGCTGTTCCTTTTCTTCTTCCACATATCTTTCTCTTCCGCGTTTCACTTTCTGTTCTACCCCCTCTTCCATATCTCTCCCTTTTTCACTTTTCTCCCATCATTTTCCGTTTTTTTTTTTCCATCTGTTCTTCCTTACTTCTCTAGATCTCCTCTTTTATCTCTGCTTACCTCTTTCACGTCTTCTTCCACTTCCATTTCCATACCTTCCAACTTCTTCTGCCTGACTGCCTAACTTCTCTGTATCTTCCCACCAGTTGCACTTTCTTCCTCTTCTTCATATTCACCTTTCCACCTTCTCCTTCTTCTCTTCGATATTTTCTCAACTCTTCCACTGTCATATCTTTTCATCTCTTCTGTTTCCTCTTCCTTATCTCCCTACCACTTCTTCCTCTTCCATGTCTTCCTACTTCCTCCGCTTCCACTTCCGTACGATATCATCCCATTGCTTCACCTCCCCATCCATATTTTCAGCCTCTTTCACTTCCTCTTCCTTTATCCTCCTCCACCATAACTTCCCTCCCATTTTGCCTCATCTTCCTTTATCTTCTTACCTTTTCCTCTTCCATGTTTTTTCATATACTCTCAACGGGACCCTTTCCTTTTCCACATCTTTGCATCTGTTCCACACCCTCCCCCTTTCAGATTTCCCCACCTATTCTTCCTCCTATTCCACATTTCTCCATCTCTTCCACCCGTCCCGCCTACTGCCCTTTCCACATCTCCCCATTAGTTTCTCCTCCGCTCTCACGTTTCTTCATCTGTTTCCCCATTCCCCTTTTCATTTAACACCTGTTCCCAATTTCTCCCTATTCCATTCCCCATTACTTCCCATTTCGTACCTGCTTTCCATTCCCCTCAGTTTTGCATACCCCACTTCTCTTCCCATTTCCCACTCCCATTTCTTATTTCCCAGTCCCCATTCCCTTCCTGCATCCCAGTCTTCTTTTACCTGTTGCCCATACCTCATCCCCCCACCCATTCCTCCAACTCTACCCTTTCTCCACATCCATTCTTCCTTCCTCTCCCATATCGCCCATACTTATATCCCATCCCTCTCCCACATTTCTTCCATATGTTCCCGTCCCATCCACTTGCCACCCGTCCCATATCTGCCCCACCTTCCCCCTCCCTCTTTCTCATGTCACTTCCTCACTTGTTCCTCCCCCTCCCGCCGCCCCCCTTTTTCTTCCTCTCCCCTTTCTTGCCCCACCCCACCTCCAGCCGTTCCTCTCCCCATCCGCCTACCGCCCATCCCACATTTACCCCCACCTCTCCTTTTCTTCCCACCCCTCTCCTTTTCCACATCTTCCCCTCACCTGTTCCTCCCCCTTCCTCCTACACATACCGCCTGTCCCACAACACCACTACCCCGACCTGATCCTCACTCCTCCCTCTCACCTCTCCGTTTTTCCACATCTCCTCCCACCCCCCCAGTCCTTGTTTCTTCCCCTCCCGACTTCCCTTTTTTTTTTTCACTTCCTCCCCCTTTCTGGCACCATTCTTTCTCCTCCTCTCCCACCTCCCCCCTCTTCCACCTACCCCCCCCGTCTCTTATCATCCATCCCTTGTTCCTCCTGTCCCTGCCACCTTCACTCTTTTCCACATCACCCCCAACCTTTTCCTTTTCCCATCTCCCTCCTGCCTACCTCTCGACTCACGTCTCCCCCACCTTCCCTTCTCCCACAGTTCCATCCCCCCCCCCCGGGGCGCGGGGGGGTAGTTTTCCTGCTTTTCTATCCCTGACTTTAGCTGATGGAATAGTATTTGTTAGTTATAACCTTCCCTATACCATACAGCCACGGATGGATTAACAGGTCTGTTGCTGTTTGCTTTCCTGTGTACTCCCCATCTCGTCTGCCTCCCGTCCCCAACATCCCGTCTCATGTCTCCCTCACGTGTCCTCTCAGAACAATTTCATTCCCCTCTCCTACTCTTCCTTCCCCACCCCTCCGCCTCTCCCGTCCCACAAAGCCCCCACCTGTTCTGTCTTTTACCTCGGTGTGGGAAACGCTTGCAGAGGGCCGAGTCAGCCACGACGCGTCCACTACGACCTGCCCAAGATGGTATCAGCCCCTCATTACGGCTCATTGCAGGCCGTGATCCAGGGAAATATCCGCGCTTTATGAAGAATAATACATACTGATCTTTTCATTACTACCAAAAAGGTCAGGCTTTATCCTACGCGCATCCCGGTGATGGAGACTCGCTTTCCTGGATCGCTGAGGTTTTGCTTTTTTAGTCTGAGCCGCGGGGAGTCAGCGTAGAATCGGTAATTTGAGCCATTTGTTTGCACTGAACTGCTTGTAGCGAGGCGCGGGTTTGTGTGGAATTATCGTAGGGTCGGTCCCAGGCCAGATTTTTTTTTTTTTAGTTGCATACCGAACTGATTGAGAAATAAAACAGGCTCGTGTCGAATCGAAAAAACAGGAGCGAACAGGAACAGTGATCCAGGGCGACTGAATGGACTGGATATAAAAAAAGAGCCGGAAGGTAAATTGATTAAAAAGTGTGGGGGGGGAGGGGCACGAATCAACCCGTGGGAAGAAAGTGGCCAGGAATGCCGCTGGAATGTCAGGAAACATGTGGGCTGGTGAAAGGTGGGGCGAGAGGTGCAGGAGTGAGCCAGCGGTTGGGAATGCGTGTGATGATAGAGTTGCTGTGGTTGTGTGTGTGATGAGGGGAGGGTACTGTATACTTACGAGTGGCAGGGTGCGAGAGAGAGAGAGGGGTCAGGAACGATATTTGGAGGGACGCAGGTATGTGAGGTTAGAGGGATGCAACTTAGTATATACGATGAGGATTCAAGATACAGAAAAAGTATGTGTTGTTTGTGTAGGAGAGTGAGTGAGACAGGGTAAAAATTTTGGAAGTGTGGGAAAAAGTGAGTGAGGGAGAGCGAGTGTGGATCAGTAAGGAAGAGAGTGCGTGTGGGGGAACAAGGAATAGTGTGTGTGGGGGAAGCAAGGAAGGGAGTGAATTTGGGGGAGCGAAGAAGGAAATGAGTGCGCGGGAGAAAGGAAGGGAGCAAGTGGGGGGGGGCGGAGAAGGTAGAGAGTGTGGGGGAGCGAGGGTGGGAGTAATTGTGTAAGAGGGAGGAAGAGAGTTAGTGTTGGGAAAGAAGAAACAGTGTGAGTGAGAAAGCAACTACGGGAGCAAGGGAGTGAGTTTGGGAAAGCAAGGAAGAGAGCGAGTAGGGGGGGAGCAAGGGAGGTAGTGAGTGTGGGAGAACGAGGAAGGGACTGTAGGGGAGCAAGGAAAAGAGGGAGTGTGGGGGGAACGAGGGAGTGAGTGAGTGTGGGTGAGCATGTGAGGAAGTGAATGTGAAAAGCAATGGAGTGAGTGAGTAAGGGGGTACCAGGACGAAAGTGTGGGGGAGTGAGGAAAGAGTGAGTATTGGGGGAGCGAGAAAAGGACAAAAGTGAGGGAGCGAGGGAGGTGGTAAGTGTGAGAGAGTATTGAGTAGGAACGAGAAAGTTACTGGACGTTCCAAAATGAATGATAGGGAGAGCACAGATAAATAAGGGACAGTACACATTGGGGTGCTACTCTGTTGGCAGGTAGGATGTGTGTGTGTGTGTGTGTGTGTTTAAGATTGATGGAGGGGGAGTGAGAAGACAGTAGTAGCGCTAGGAAGGTAAGTGTGAGAGTACCAGCAGCAAAGCCGTAGTAGTGATGAGTGTGAGAGTGTGTTCCTGACAGCGACATTTTAGAGTGCAAAGCTAAAGAGTACACTGCATGATAGAAGGGAGAGTGGGAGAGAGAGGGCGACATAAGATGAATAAAATAATGTGTTTTATTGTGCGAATGGAAAATGTGTATTTATATAGGAGAGAGAGAGAGAGAGAGAGAGAGAGAGAGAGAGAGAGAGAGAGAGAGAGAGAGAGAGAATGGGGGAGAACAAGGAATATTGTGAAACAGGAAGGATATGTGGAAAGAGTGGGTGTGAGAAAGTTTGGAGGAGTAAGATAATGTGAGCCAGACGAGAGAGAACGTGAGAAATTAAGGGAGAGGGTAAGAATGCAAAGTGCAATGTGAAGAGAGGGTTGATCAGAAAATTGGAAGCTTAAGGGAAGAGGATATAGTGTGGGAGAGTAAGGAAGCGATGGAAGGGGATGTGGGAGGATGAGGAAGGAAAAGAAGGGAGTGAGTGTTGGAAAATGAGGGAGGGAAGGAAGGAGGGAGGGAGG